>OMKK01086976.1:0-11000 GCA_900302305.1 Polymixia japonica
AGGGCGAGCGGAGCCCCCGTAGGTGGAGGCCTCGGCTCTTTCCACCCTCTCTCTCTCTCTCTCTCTCGACATGAAGGTGCGTGCGGCGGTCCAACAATTCAGAGATTGTGTCGGCCCGCCCCGGCAGCGCTCAGCTTACACACCCAAAATAAGATAAATAATAATATAAATTTCCGCGTCTTTCGAGGGTCCCGGGGTCCACAGCGGCGCGTTCATTTATTTTCAGTCTTATGGCATCACAGTTAGTCACGCGATGGCATGTCGACCCCTTGATGATGCATTAAAGAGGATATATAATACGTTTTAATAGGTGAAAGTTCACCCGCCGTGGAAACTTCAACCTCTCTGTTGGGCTCGTTTAGTTTTTATTCAATAAGTGAGTGTTTTAGTTCTCGTCTATGAGGGAAAGTCCAGACAGTTTTCAGGTTTAAAAGCGATTACTGTTCTGTTTTATCTTTAGGATGGTCTCAACACGGAGATAAGTTCGGTTTATGAATTAATCCACTGTTTAAAGTCTTTTTGCAGTCAAATTGCAACATAATTAGAAATAATTATATTATATAGTACTGAAGCAAGATATAAACCAAACAGTTCTATGTTTCTATTATACATCATAAATACATACATGAACTGTGTTATATGGAAAGAAGAGTGTATTTGACAGTTACTTACCTATTCCGCACCTTTTTTTCCCTACGATTCCCAATTATAAATGTTTCTTTTAGCATAAACAAATTAAAACAGCTCATCTTTTCCACCACGGCTCTCTGGTGCTGCAGGATAGCTCCTTCAGTGTTTTACCACTCGGCATTGCACAATTGCCATTTTTCATATTTTGTGAGACGGGGACACATGGAATCGCTGACAGCCCTTTTTCCTCCGTGGTATTTTCATGGTGAAGTTGTGCCCGACGATGGTTATGATAATTTGATCTGAGAAGACACAGAGATTTGAACTTGCAGAAAGAAGGATGCAAATCCCTGAGTAAATCCCTGCGCTATATAGCCCCCAGCCAGCCGGCAGAGTTTAATATCTGCGGGAATGATTAAACTGAAAAGGTGAAACCACCATTGTAGTAATAATAAGTAAGACTGTGCAACAGAGGTCTGGGAGGGCTAATCGTTTTTTCACTGCATCTCTGACCTCCAGTGTACACAGATGCTCCGAGTTGATAAATTAAAGGTTGAGACACCTTTTTTTATTTTTTTTTTATTTTGCTTTATTTTATTTTAATTTACCTTTGGATATTCTACATAGAAGAAACAAATTGGAAATTAACACTTTCTAGTTTGTTTTTTTTCTAGATTTTGTATTTTACCATTTTGTGTTGTTTGAAATGTACTGCAACCATGAACATTGTGTACATAAATAAAGAAGGAATAAGTTTTGCTGTACACATTTTATCTTCTTAAACGTCTGCCGGTTGAAGCGCTTTGCCCGATGGTGGTAGGGTCAAGGGTTAGGGGCAGAGGAAATCCTGATTCATTCACTTTCCCCACACACATTATACCAGGGAGTCTGTGGATTCAAACCGGCAACCTTCCAGTCACATGTTCAGAGATACTGCTGCTTACAGTTTCCTCTGATGACAAAGAGGCAACCTGCTGTTGTTAGATTATTAGGCACTTTTCCCTGACGGAAACTTATTTTTCCTGATATTGTGTGTTAAAAGTTTTTTTTTAACTAATTATAAAATTGAAAAATAACTTTAAGATTCTCAATTTTAAGAGAAAAAATGTAATTGATGTTCTTCACATTAGCATATTGTGAGTTTCTATCACTGTAGCTCTTATTTCAGAGCTGAGATAAAAGCCTTATAACTTGTGTCTATTTGTAAAATACCCTTTCACAACAATGTCTCGATACTTGGCCATGCTTAAAGTTTTGCTTTATTTAGGCCCCTGCTTTGAATTCTCGCGGTAAACTGTGACTCCGTCATGCTAAACCCTGGCTGCCTCTACTTGGCATTAACCCCAGCGTGGAGATCGACCACAGTGTCGTCAGTATTTTGGGGATTTTTAGAGAAAATTTGGTGACAAAATCATGACCCGCAATTGTCGCCAGAAACAAACTAACATGAAAAAGGTCAGCATTACATCAATGCTGCTTGGGTTAGGGGTTTGATTCCCATTAGGGGCAGCGCTTTAGAGCACTGTGGATAAAACATCCAAAAACTGCCAACTGTTACGTTTTATCCTTAATAGAATCCATTGCTTGTTTTTGTTGGTGGAGTATTTTTTCATGTGACATTTATAAAACATTTTGACATCACGGACTGGGGTCTTATCTTGCGATGGTTGGCATCTACATCGGTTTGGCAACATTACCCAGCTGACACTGCACCTCCCAATCGCCCCGTCACTAAATGGGTATTAATAGTGTAGACCTTATAAAACACGCAAGGTTTAACAAGCTCCGAGCATGACTGCACTGCCGTGAAGTCCTGGGCATATCAGAGAGTCCACTGGAGACGTTCATTAAAAGAAAGTTACTTGTATTGAAGTATTGACTGACTATTGAGTATCTACTATTAAATGCCCTTCAAGAAACAGAAATGAAACTACATGAATACAAACTGCTATATTATTTTGTAATTTACGTCAGTGTCTGGAAGTGTTCCAGCTTGAAAGTATTGACCTTCCAAGGATAGGCTAGAGGCCTCATTATTCCTGCTCTATTGAACTGCCTGCTTCAAAGCTGGAATGTAATCGTTTTTCCAAAATCAAATTTGTTAGTAACAGAAGGTTATTTCATAGATGTAGTGGAAAAAGTAGAATATTGGCTTTGACATTTGAAATCACAGTACACAACTCCAAAGTCTGCTATTTTTAACCTATAGGCATATATGCCTTACACAATATTAGTTTTTCTGTATTACGTAAGTATGCACATATGCAAATCTGCTATACATATTAGCAACAACAAGATATTGTTGTAATGTTAAAGCTACATAGCAGATCAGTTATATTGATATATTGACAAGGTTAATAATGTGTGTGTAATACAGGATATATACATTGTATATTTCATTTTTATTGAGATATTTCTCATATTCCTACCCAGTCCTCCTCTGCTCAGGAGGTTTCCACTATGGTGTGATAGATTGTGATAGATTACCATTCTGTCAATTTTACTTATGATCTAGTGTTGTTATGTTTATTTTATAAATTAATTGTACACTAATTGTATTACATTTATATTGTTGTTAACCTAGCAGTGATTCTTATTTATGTGCTATTCCTCTCTGGCTGCTGAGACATCATTCCCCACTGGGATAAATAAACGCTATCTCATCTTATCTCATCTCATCTTATCTAATAATGTTGGTATACTGTTATTGACATGCACTTTAAATGCATGGACTGTGATGGACTGTGATGGACTGTGATGATATTCATGATGGCTGCAACAGATGATCTTGGACTATTGTTGTTTTCGTTTATTGATGTGCTTTTAATGTGTCTATATGTTCTGTGCTGTACCACAAATTGCCTCTCTGAGGACATTAAAGTTTTCTAAGTCTAATAGCAGGGTTAAATTGTACTTAAGTACAACGTTTGAATACAAGTAGTTATTTACTCTCCACCTCCTGGCTCAAGTGACCATGAAAATAAACTGCAATAAAAATTCAATGAAGTCTATGTAAGAGTAGAGTTTCTGTCACACACACGGGGTGAAGAAATATTTTAGGGCACGCGGTGCCTGTCAATCAGACACAACTGTTGTCTATTAACATGTTATGAATAACAGCCGTCCTCTGTAATGTTATCAACCATGTAAATGTGGTGGTAAAAGTTTCTTGGCAACATGCGAGGCAATTGAGTTCAAAGCAGAAAATAACTCTTAGCTGGTTATGCATAACAATATGCCTGCCAATTTGACTGTGAACTGTTTTGTGGCCTATGTGACTCTTCGCGGAATGAAACTCACTGCATCTTAAATGCTGTACAAGCTGTTTTTTATTTAAATCCAATACAAGACCTATTTCTACAGATGAGCTATGAATTAATGTTCCCACTATTGTATAAAGGCTGGTATAATGGTTTGTCTGCATTAGTTGTTTTTTTTTTTGTTTTGTTTTCTAGTATGTTGGTGTTTTGGTTTGGCAGCGTAACTTTATTTAATCATAGCTGTCTCCCGTTCCTTATATAGTCTGTGTCTAAACCCTGCTCTTTGTTCTTTACCCCGATCCTAACCAAGGTTAATCTGAAGTCGTTTTTTCCCCTGTCACTAACCAATCAGAATGTCTCATTCTGCTAGGACTTCCTATTTTGAGGGTCACTTCCTGTTTGTCATTAATCACATTAATTAAGCCCTCATGGGGCAAAGTTAGTCAAATTAATTGGACTTTTAATTGGACTAACGTTTCTACTTTTAACAATATCACAATAACCTTTAAACATACCGTTAATGAACAACAGTGTGACAGTGCAGGAGTACATTCAGTCAACACACCAGGAAAAGCTCAAAAATGTTTCATTCAACCTTTATCGCTCAAGTCAGACAAGACACGGCATCTAAAATACTGATTAAGGTATAACACCTGCCCTCAAAACAGGTCTGCATACTGACCCGCAACATAGGATGAAAAAAGCATTTTCATTCTTTTTGCATAACCCCGCTAAACAGTATCCCAGCACAAAATCTATCTTACCCCATCTTACAGAGTAAATGGCACGACTCATTCAGGCGCCGTACACTGTAATTCTGATGTTGCTCCTTTAGTCTCTGCTGGCGAAATCCTCCGATAGAGATAGAGGCAGGGTTTGATCCCCTAAAGGATCTCAGTTTATCTCTCTTGCAAATCTGCTGTCAGACGACAGGGTTAGCTTTGTGGACTGTGGCTGCCCACGCTTACTTAAAGATCGACAACATGCCCGGTACCTTCGCTGTTCTGCTATTTTGAAGCCGTTGACTTATACTGGGTGAAAAGCTGTACCTGTGCAGACTGTAATGGACCGATACAACATGCAAAAGACTGTTTTTTCTATCTTTTAACATAATATGTTTCATTTAGTTACTGAAGGGTTCTATCCTAAAGCATTATAACCATTTTGAGGAGGAAAACAAATACAATATCTAAAATTTTAACATTTATTATCTCTAAAATCTCAAACATGCTTTGCATACAAGTGATTTATTTTGTCAACCTTGAGTTACCTACTGTAAATTATTTAAAAAATACCATAAATCGAGATATGAGTCATTTTATCTTATCTATTTTATCTCTCTATTATGAGTATTTGGAGTACTAAGTAGTAAGTAGTAAGTACTTCTTTTAAGTACTTTTAGGAAATGGTTTATATTTAATGATGGAAGTCAGTTAGGAAGCAGAACCTACTATCATGTCTGTTTTACTTTACACAACAGTGTCATTGAATATTATTAGAAGTGTAGAGGTCAAAGTGTATTCTTGAGGCTAACTGATTTTTTTTTATTTTTTTTTTTTAAATATACATATAATGTTATGTCTATCCGTACGTGTCAGCCGTGGCCTGTTAGCACGCTCTGTGTGCTACACACACCCACGCAGAAACATACACTAGAGTGTCATCAACTCATCAGCGCTCTGCAGCCAGCTGTTGTTGCCGCTTGCTTGCTCATTAAACATTTGCAGAGTCAATACAAATTCAACCAAGACTCCCTTCCTCGGGGGCAAACACTGGGAAATACAGTATGTAAACGGTACCGCGCTCATCATTCACTTCTGCAGAAAATAGATATCTTCCGACCGTACGGTATCAATAACTTTGGGATCGAGGGGGTCCAGAGGCAAACCTCAGCAATTCATTACGAGCGCGTGTCGCCTCGGGCGTGTGAGGGGGTTCGCTGGCGCCGGCAGCCGGCTCTCCCTCAGCAGAGCGTCACAGATTACTGTTAAATGTCAACGTGAAATAACTCGCCACGTGAGAATTCTATAACAACAAGTAAACTGTCATGCATGAAAGACACACTTTTTTAAAAACTAGTTGAAAACATTTTTTTAAAAACTTGTTCAAAACTTTTTTTTAAAACTGGTGCAAAACTTTTTTTTAAACTGGTCTATCGAGAGATGTTGGTTCCACTTTACAATAACTACACTCTATGAAGCATTTACAACATATTAGTTAATAGTTAATTCGTCCTTTATAAAACATCAACAATACATCGTCAAATCATTACAAAGATATTAATAAACACTATGTTAAGCATTGATAAATGATGTCAAGCGGCATTTGACCTGCTGAACGTGCACCTGCGGGCCTCCAGGCCTGCCTGTCCATGTGTGATGCTGTGTGATGCTGCGTGACCCAAGCAGTGCCGCCTAGTTTGTGAGCCGTTCGGACCAGAATAGTAATTCATGCTTAACATAGTATTTATTCATAGCTTTGAAATGATTTAACGATGTATTGTCGATGTTTTATAAAGGATGAATTAACTATTAACTAATATGTTATAAATGCTTTATAGTGTGTAGTTATTATAAAGTGTTACCAAGACGTTTTTGTTGAGCATAGCAATACACTTACACACATTCACACCTGGGAGCTTCTCGGTACAATCGAAGTCTACTGTTGGCCAATGAGCAGCTACATTGGAGCAGTTAAAGGTTCACCTCTTGATCAAGGACACCTCTGTGATAATTGTTCCATGAGACGACCTTTCTTTCTCCATCCAGATAATACCGAGTAACCGTTAAACTTTAGGCTACAACCCCACTTCATAAGCGACCACTTACCTCCAATATCAATTTCCCTCATTATCTGATAACATATCTCATCTACGGTTTACATTTTAGTTATATATCTGACACTATTTTCCAGATGCTTCCCTAGAAGAATGTGTAGAATAGTAGAATAAACTAAAATTCCTTCAATACCAGCAAGCAGCAACCAAGAGCAAAGACGTTTCTGTTCAGAGGAACTTTTATTCTCACTGATGTAGATGCAGGATATAATGTTGATGTGTTGAAGGCAATGAGTTTAATGACTTCATATAGGATGTCTAAAAAAAAAACAGCCAATGCTTGACTAGTCTTAAAACGATTTGAGGCTGTCATGTGGTTAATACCACAGGTTGATAATGCAGGTCATCACATCTGCAGCTTTCCTTTTATGGCAAGATGGCCGCCATAGTTGAGAGCGTGAACACCTACATATTTTACTTGAGTTTTGACCTGGCTTAAGTCTAATATGAGTTCGGGAATGGGAGAAGTGCATGATGGGTGGGGGGCATATCTTTACGCATATATATGCTACATATTATATATATATATATAGTTATAGAATGTGTCTGCCAGTGTTAAGGAATGTTAGGAATATACCGTTTAAAAAGGTTATAAAGGCTTTTTTTTTTTACATTTTGTGTAACCTAGTATTGAGGAAACGTGACACAGGTTAATCAGTGTGGCTCCAGGGCCGGATGAGTGTTGACTAACAACTCCCAGAGAGGCAGGTTTGCCTGCTACTGTTATGATTGCAGTTACAAGCTTCTGCCGTTACATCCTCTCAGGAGGCTATTGTATGTTTCAAAGTGGACAACTGCTCGGGCAAAGACCCCCCCCCCCTTAGTTTGGTAAGGTCTTTGAGGAAAAAAAGTGAAATAAGTTATTTGTTAAACAGTCGCAACTGGTGTGCATGCTGGGTAGTGGGAACTTTAAATTATTATTAAAAAAATGAAAAAAAAAAAAAATGTATCTAGTTATAATCTGGAGGGTTTACATTTCCATTTTTTATTAAGTGTTTATATTAATTTATTATCATTTATATACACGTATTCATCGCACTATTTAAATTATCAATCCATTTAACGTGACAGATGGTGATAGTTGGAAACAGAAAATATTTTTTGACCTTATAATGCGAGCGTCTACCAACCTGGGTGAAGGCTGAGACAGAAGACTTCAGAGGGCCTAATGACTGCTCTGGTGAGTAATCTAGCTACCGACATCCCGCCCCCGCACTGTGAATGTGAAAATAACCTCTGGGGCCTCTTCTGAGAAGCACCCCGGGGCCTCCTTATCAAGCGTCTCTCTCTCTCTGATCCCCGCTAGTTACGGACCTCGCGGTTCATCCCCGGTGCACGACGTTTCACAAGATCACTCCGATTCTCGACCGCTGCCGCAAGAGAAGCTTTGAATTTGGGGTGAAGCTATATCCAATGGGCAAAGTTGTGATATCTAAGTAATAATAACATTTTTACAGAACTTTTCTTGACGTAGTTAAAAAAAAACAAACAACAGCAAAAACATATTCGCAAGCGACCATAAAAAAGTCAAAAATGTCTCGGACTATTGCCTCCACTCCGCTGTATGTCATCAGTTAAAGAGAGTAAAAGAAATTGCGTGCCTCACGTATATATCGAAATGTTCACATGGGTAACACATGCAAACAACGAAAGATAATACCCCCCCCCACCACCCCACACACACACACACACAATACACACACACACACCCCACACACACACACACACCCCACCCCCGTGGGTGACCTCGTATTTCCTACGCTGCAGACACTTTGAAACTGAGTTTGTTATTGGGCCTTTCAAAAGACAACACACTCTCACGAATGACTTATTCATGCTGCGGACTGACAGCCTCAAGTACCGCAGCAGTTGTAAAGTGTAAAGTGGTGGCCTGCATCTGTTCAAATGTACTATATTAATTTCCACTATAAAATATATATCGCACGCCATCATTCGCTCAAGGTAAGCTTTTATTGTCCTGGACTTAACCTCACTGATCAGTTGAGACAAGATTTAGGAGATAAGCCAAAAATTCAACCTTGACTTGAACTTTGCCTGAACGTATGACCCCGAGTGGCATGATCTTCATCTGGTGTAAAATTGAATAAATAAGTCCCATGTGTGCCAAATGATTCAGAAAGAATCAACATTTATTGAACTTATCTGCCCGGAATCTTAGTTTGCTTTTGTTCTAATCCCAAATTTCATTAGGGACACTTAATCAAATTTACAACAGAGGAAACGTGCAATATAGTTGGTCGGCACGTCATCAACGTAAGAAGCTCCACAACGCAAACGTGTCTGTTGAAAAGTCATTCCCGGCTTTGTCGTCGCCGAGGACGTGAGGTTTGACGAAAACGCGACCGTTCCAAAGAGGCGCCGGGCCGACCGAACAATCTATGGACTCTACGGCACAGAAGTAAACGCGAATTCAAAAGTTAACTGACGTCTGTCAATCAAACCGGTCCGGAGCCGGCTCGCCTGTCAGCTGTTACTGTTTCCCATGGGTCCGCGAGGCTGGGGTATCTCTGCCCGTGTTTTCAGATAAACAGATCAGATTCCTCCTCAAACAGGCCGGTGCCGTCCCTTTTGATAACAATGTAATAATTCAAAACAAATGATCTGGCTCTTTGATGAGAACACTTTTATGGGTCATGAAGACTCACCCTCACACTGACATCTGTTTGATTTTATCTACTTGAAGTTTATCCTCCGAGGGAAGATTTATTGGCTCTGATCGGTCCAGCCTGTTAAAGCCAGACTAATAGAAGGGCAGAGGAGAGCTGGGAGATTTGGCAGGACAACATGTCTGGGCTGCCAAAACGTACGATTAACAACATTATCAAGCATTTATAGATAATCGCCTAAGATATCCTTATGATAGGTATAACATTTTGCTGTTTTGGTTAAGGGTTTATTAACGCAACTATAATTTAAATGTAATCAAACCGACGCACTATGTCCGCCGACGTAACTGGTCCGAGATGTTGTTTAACGTCCCGTCTATTCACCTGTTTTCGCCCGTCCACAAGTGTTCACTTCTTTCGCATGGTCGGTATAATTTGTCGGAACACGTGGAACCCAAAGGGGCCGGAGATTTAAGAAAACCCGAAACTTGGACTTCATAGTGTTAATAGTCCCGCCGCCTCCTCTCGTTTCGCTATATTTCTCCCGTTGACGAGGGCCGGGGGGCGGCCTGCGCTCTAGACCCCGGCCACGGTTGGAGCTGTGTGCTAAAGCCATGGTCAGGCCCCAGAGATTCCCAGCCTCTTAGATGCCTATAACTCATCCCTAGCCTTGCCTCTGAAGGGAGATTCCCCCCCCCTCCCCCCTCAATCCCAGGCCTGAAATATCCTTTCAAAGGCCTCAGACTGGAGACAGATATGTAGGTGTTTTAGATAAGGTAGGAATTGCATTAAGGGATTTTTCCGTTTTAAAGCTGTTGCCATCTTTTTTTTGCCCTTTCCCATAGACTTGAGAGGAGTAGCTGAGAAGGGATGAGAAGAGGGGTAGGGGATGTACTTTAGGACGAACTAGTCCTTACATTTGTGGTCAGTTCACAGCTCATAAAAGACTAGCGCTAACCTCAGCGAAAATGGAATAATGTACAGCGGCTACAGGCAGCACAGAACCTTCTCAAAGAATAGTAAGACACTGATCCAAGTTTGGAAGAAAATCCTGCAAGATCATCGACCTGCTCGCTAAGCATAATTACGAGGCAGCGAGATGAGTCTTCACGTCGGAGAAAATAGGAGCTTCAGAGTGACAATTGCAACCGTCCAATTAAAAACTCTTCGCCTAAACCTCAAAATCGAGTCATTTTGTTCTGCAAAGCGTAGGCCGGCCAACTCAAAGCCTCTTTAAAAAACCGACAGTGTTGAAAACGAAAACAAAATAGCGTGTGAAAGCGAAAGTAATTTTAAGCAGTGGGTCTGTTAAGGCCTTAGCATGTTGGTATGAGGGCGGCATTCCCGGCCTCTTCCTGTCCATGCTTCTCTGTTTTATAAGAGCTTACTGGTCGCCGCGGCGTTTACTCTCAAACTTTATAATTATGTGGCCTCCTTTTTTCCCCAGCCGACGCTGTTTACTTTTGCCAGCTTAACGTGCGCACGGTCCAGTCCGCACTCGGCTTCTCCACGGTCCACGTCGTATTAGCGGCAGGGTTCGCCGGATTGGATTACAGAAAGATTAGTCGCTTCATTCTCTTTGGTGCCTCGCCGTAGAGTTCTTCACCCGAAGGCCTTGGGCGCTCATTCTCCTATAGGGCCTTGGAA
>OMKK01086978.1:0-11733 GCA_900302305.1 Polymixia japonica
TGGTTGAACAGATGCCTGACAGACATGTGCTCTGCTGTGGTAAACAAGGAAGTCCACTAGCGAACTGTAGTGGGGCGCGACTAGTCTGTGAACGACAGAGAGAAACGCGATGCAAACTCGCTATAAACACGTTTGAGGTTCTAGAGGAACAAAATCCCGGACGATTTTGAAATTCCCCCCGGACACATTTTTTGGGTCTCAAAAAGAGGACATGTCCGGGGAAAAGAGGACGTCTGGTCACCCTATATTTGCATGGATGCAGTTTGTGCCTTAGTGACCTTTGCTTCTAAGTTCAAGTGTGTTTCATCCAAAATGGGAAATTTCAAATGAACCATCTCCGGAATAACATAATATAGAATAGTAATAATATAAAATGATAAAGGATTGATGACTATCTAAAAGGACATGCTTGGCAAAATATGGCAGCTTTCTATAACAATTACTCGTGTGGTGTAGTGGTTGAACACTTGTCAAGTAAACGCAGTTTAAATGTCTGTTATACTAGATTGTGTTTGCAGCTTGGAGGAGAAAGGGGGGGAGGAGGTGGAGGTTGATATTAGAGTGCTTCCACATGTTAAAACAGAGTCCAATATGATTCACCTGAAGATGATCTCTCACAACCTGATACTGCTCACGTAGAAGAACAGCTTCAGTCGATGACACGTAAATTGAGACCCGGTGTTTTTGGGGCCGTGTCTGTGTTGCTTTCCTCTCTCGGAGAGGAGGGGATCAGGTCCAACAAGGAGACGAAAAACGCAGAATGCCGCAGTTAATTCCATTCATTTCAAATTTTAAAACATTAATAATGCTTAAAACGCCTCGTGAAAAGGCGATCGTGAGCTACAACAGAGACATTGCTTTCCTCTCGCCGTATGTGGATGACCTTTGCTATGCCCTCACGGGAACCCTGTAGTAAAGTCCAGAGAGGCAGCACTAGCAAAACATGCCCATGCTGATCCATCACACTTCTGCCTATAATGCAAAAAACAAAGGCTATCTGTCTCTGGAGGCACCACTGTGATACATCTCTAAATGTTAATTCTACGACCTCGCCTGAAAAAACACGTTCTCCCCCCCGTTTTTTTTTTTCTGCTTTTGCCCCGTCTATTGCTCCACTCTCTTTAGCCACACAGAAATACAAGAGAAAGGCCCTCCAGGCACAAATAGACTTCACACAAACCCTCCCATGCTTGGCGACTGACACGGAGGTGGTGGTGGTGGTGGTGGTTGTGTGAGCGGAGCGTTCTGGTTAAAAATACTCACTTCTCTTAACAGCGATGGATCACTTTGGAACAGCATCTCCCGTCAGCCAGAGCTCAGAGGAACAGAAGAAGAAGAACAGAGGAAGACGACGGGAGGAGAGGACGGGTGAGAGCAGCGGCAGTCTACAAAAGCGGAGTCATCAAACCGAGCTCTTTGGTTTCAGAGGTTCAACCTGGACAGCTAAAGCCAGCCTCCCAGAATTCATAGCTCACACTGACAAAACCGCCCTCAAAACCCTCTGGAACTACAAACTGATGTTGCATCAGAAACTCTCCCCAACCTATAGACATCGATGTGTGTAGTACTGTACTTTACAGGGATAATTTCGAGATGATTCGAGTGTTCTACCAATTCCTGATTGATTGCAGCGTTGCCGTGTTCCCTATTTAACCTCGTTAAACATCCAGCACTCCAGCTACTATCGTCCGACTTCAACATTACAACACCTCAGTTTGATGAGTGCCAGGGCCATAAACATCTAGGTGTAATCTTGGCCTGACACACTAAGAATGATTAGGCAAATCAACACAAATTAATGAAACTAATAAATCACTTTTGTGTGATACCAAATTTCTCATTTGTCTACGCCAATGAAGGTTTCAAATAGACTTTTCTTATACGGTTCTAATTATCTGCTTGTGCCATGAAATTGCTGTACAGCAAGCCCACCGCACCCCCGCTCTCCATACCAACAAAACCAATTATGATAAACAGCACTGATGGCAAGCTAGAAACAAATTGTTATATTTAGTCCCCTGGCTAATAGGATTAAGTCATGTGAAAATTCACTCTAAAGTTCACAGCTGAGGAGCAAGTCATCATGTTGTGTTCCTCTGCATTTATTTATTTTTTTTTACTCATCTAACTTCTGATTAAACTTCTAGATTAAACTGCTGGACCATTCTCACTGTTAAGAAATTACAGCAATCTTTCAGAGAAGCTTGGCTCCCAGCCAACAAACGTACAAAGAAATAATTATTGACCATCTGTGCTCCACATTTTGAGCAAAGGTTGAGAAAGCCAAGGGTATTGAGGAGATTTTCCTTGTATGCCTCGAGCCGCCAACACATAAAAGGATTGGATGAAGAAGTGCAGGCACAATCTGGATACTTTTCACAAGATAGCTTGATTAAAAGCAGCAGCTGACAGGGCGAACAAGCCAAGAGAGTCCTCACTTTCTCAGTTCAACGCAGTCGTGCTTTTTCCAAACGGAGTATCCGAGCTGGGTTTAAGTATGATTGGACGAGCACCTGATTACATTTACAGCCGAGCGACAATGCGCCAGAAAAGGAAATGATGTCATCAAAGTTTACCCTGTGTGGTTTAGTAAATCATTACTCTGAAATTGGCCCGAGATCACGTTTACTGGAACAGTGCTGATTGTGCAAGGCCAAACATCACGTTTGGGGAAACATAAACTCGAATCCACAATACAAGGAATTCATATTAGCGAGCACAAGTGGATCTTGTTAAATGATTGTGCAGTTTATAGGCAATTTATGAGACAGAAACTCCTCGGCCGTGATGGGAAAACAATCACAACATGGCAGAAGTGCTTAGGCATTAGGCTCCAGAGAGTTGAAGCAGTGTGGGTTGCTAACTTCTGCTCAGGTGTCCTCAGCCACTACTATAATTTGGTTTCCTTTCGGAGCTACTTAGCCCCGTTGCCAAGGCGTAGTGAACGGCTCCCCTGTTGGACATCTTAATGAGATCGGCACAGGTGTTACCACAGTTACACAGCTGCCTGGAGACCCCAGACAGAAGAAGACAATGCAGAGAAGTGGATCAGAGCATCGCCGCAAATTTTTCATCAGACATTGGATTTAGCGCCCGAATTAAAAAAAACAAAACAATACAGGTTTGTCCTCGTTTCCCTTTGTTTTGGGTTTTTTTTTTTTTACTGGCTGTAATGTATATCTTGTATCAAATGAACATCGTGTCTGTTGATTTGTTGAGGTTAGGCAAGTATGTCGTGGAAAAGCTGTTACAGTCGGGGAAAAAAAAGTGAACATGAAACATGAAAACGAAAAAGCCTATGAAATGTTTTTAGATCAGTTATTTGTTGAATATTTGACCTACCTGGGACATAATGGTGCAGTAAATATTAATCTCTCTTAAAACAGTTATTATTCTACGTTTTTGTTGAGTAGTCTGCAGCAGTGATGCTCTTAGACATGTTTTCATAACATTTCAAAGCATAAGCGACGCATCTTTGATTTAAAAAAACACAACAAAAAAAAACATATTCTTTAACAGCTACAGTATACTTTATGAAAACCTATCTGGACATGGTAGAAAAAGCCATCAAAATTGTAAGCTTCACCTCTGCAACAAATTGAGTATTCAACTCAATGGGCTCTCAGCGAGTTTGCTTTCTTTGTGTGTTATATGAATTAATCTTTTCAGAGCTCGCTGATTTTATATTCCCCCGGTACAGTATGCTTTATGCTCAAACCTCAAGGTCAATTGTTGATGTTTACTTCAATAAGTTCCCTGGTCTCTCGTTGTCTCCTCTGGTCTCCAGCACGATGCTCACCTTTTATGTAGCGCAGGATAAAGACCTATCAACCGTCATATGATAAAGGTGAAATGAATATACGTTGAGATATACATCATACTGTAGATCACAGCGGAGGAAGGCTATCAAACACAAACACAACATCCATGAAGATAGGTGAGATTGATGAAAACATTTGACATCATTTTTAACTAAAATGGATAGAATTGTTACACCTTGCAAGTAACTTTGTTGGTTTGTAGTGTAATTGTAGTGTAAAAACATAACGATGAGAGCGTCATGGGGTGGGCACACATGTTTCAGCATGTATACATCAATAGTAGCCAGAGTAGGACAAGTCAACCTCTACCACCTTGGGCATTAAGGATTTGTATACAGTATATTTACAAAAACGAAGAATAACAATTAAAAAGTTAGATCGAGGACACAGAATTACATTAGACTGCTATGACCACTACTAATGATAATTGAAATATTAGGTAATAATAAATCCTTTATTTTAAAGTAAAAAAATAAACAATCATTATTTTTCTAAATATCTTGAAAATATGACTAGATTCATAAGAAAGTGGTGCTCACTGTTGGTTCCCACACAGGCAGTCTTCTCTTATACATTCCTGTGAATGGAATAATATGGAATATGGAATAATATTCTATGATGCTGACTATGTAGTGGAGTCATAGCAACTACAGAAATATGGTGATAATATTTTATGTTTCACAATTTGCATGGAAAAGTTTGATAGCTACCATTTAGTTTACCCTTAGCTTGAAGCTATAAGCACAGTCAGCAAAACCAAACTGTTAAAAAACAGAACTGCAATGTTGCATAAATAGCTTCTGGCCATGCCAAGTGACATGTAGCATAACAGCAATAAACCATAACATAGGATGTGTCCTGAAACATAAATCTCAGACTGAAAACTCTTGATGCTTGATGTCTGTTTATGTGTCACTGAGCCTCATTTCTTGCACGTACAAGTACATCTTGTGTCAATACCGGAAACCGTGGAAATCAAAGCTGTGCGTTGTTTACCTCTGAGTAAATCCAACGAGTGAGCCGCTCCAATTACGCCAATGCCATGGGATCAGAGGGGAGGTTGACTTGGTTCGGTTTGTTTTGCTTCGACTGGCACGCTCAGCCCTTCATTCTCCCTCGCGCGCAAGAGTGTGTGTCACAGCACTTTTTTTTTTTCTGATGAGTCCGATGTGATCTGTCGTTCTCTCTGTCATTCGTTCTCTCTCTCCCTCCGGACTTCTTCCATCACTTGTCCGAGCTAGAGAGCACCGTGACAGTGATGTGATGGGGCTACATGGACTGTCAAGATGGATACTACACTACCCCGGGAGGTTTGCAAACACACACACACACACACACACGCACGCGCGCGCGTGCACACGCACTCACTGATGGACGTGTGGCACACAAGCGTACAGACCAGAGTCGCACATGCACGCATTCACCCATCACACACACGATCACACACGCATGCATGACCATTCAGTCACAGACTCTCTTGCACACACAAAGAGCTGGGTCCAGTGAACTCCCAGGCCTGTCAGCCCAAGGTCACTCAATCTGACACAGCGTTCCAGTAGACAACAGGCCCGGGGAGGCATCCGATGCTTCACTGCCTCTCTGGAGCAAGAAACACGCATGCACACACCTGAAACATTACATTTTCTCTCTTTTTTCTCTCTCTCTCTCTCTTAAACACACAATTTCACACAACGGCTTGCATTTCTAACGCTTCTCTGAATAGGAGTGGTGATTTAGGATCACTGGTCCGTTTAAATGATCACAATATTTGTACATTAAGCAAATTATTAATAACATTTAATAGTCAGCCTCCATCAACTGACAGGTGTCTGTCGCAGGCCTGCTGTGTAAAAACCACACGTCAGACTGTCTTCCCACATACACACTCCTCCATGTTCTTTAAACCTAACATACACGTCTTGCTGCCTAGCCAAGGATGATCACTGTGAATTCCTGCCAGTCAACTCCTCTCCTCCTCTTTGACATACATACATCACACACACACACACACACACACACACACACACACACACACACACACACACACACACACACAGACCTAACCCCACAGGACAGCATGTCAGGCAGAGATCTGAGAACACATTTTCGGCTCGACTGAGCAATCGACCGGCCCGGGGGTCCGCTCGGGCGCCGTCTCTGCCCACCCCTCCTTCCACCCTCCACCCTTCAGTCCCAACCCCCCTAACAGCAAGCAGCCTAGGAGGTCGGGCAGACAGCAATAAATCCATACTCCGTTGGTACAGCAGCCTGTAAGATTCAATTCCTGTTTTTCATTCTTTATCTGTGGACTGAGGACTGTTTTGTTGTACCGCGAGCTTAGAGGTTGTGACTCTGGCAGTAAGTGTTGACTTGATGGATATGTTGGCGTTAAGGTGGTCTGAGAACACTGCAGAGTACCACAGAGCAGGACAGGTAAAGGAAAGAATAATATCAACATGTTATGTACGTATGAAACATACAACACAGGGAATCAAACTAAAATATTTGACAAAACATTATTGGCTCAGGACCGTACATTGCTTTTGAATTGATAAAAAATACCCGTGGTGATAGATAAATGATGGTCAGGAAGGTTGAAGACTTATAGGTAAGACATAATGTAACTTAATTAATCGCGGAGAGGCATTTTATTCCTTCAACCAATCACAATAGCTAGCCTTTGCTGTTCCACCCATGTAGACATTGAGGACTGAAGGTGATTCGTGGGCGTGGCTGGAGGTGTTGCAAAACTATGGAATATAAGCGGAATGTACTATTTAGATGATCTGTTGTGGATGATGATAATCAGGTTCTTCAAAATTGCAGTCACATTCAAAAGATTTTAGAGGCAATAATTTGGTAAATTTTGGTGCAGCTTCAGGTGGGGCTACACGACCTCAGCCCCAGCAAGCCCTCATCAGTATTTGGGGGGAAGAAGCCATTCAGCTGGACCTTGAGTCCACAGTGAGCTGTTGTTTACAGTGCATAGTATCGCATGCAAAATTATGTAAGCAGCGTATCTGGTTTTTTTTTTTACACTTGTCAGTGGAAGAAACAGTGGAAAAAAACAAAACAAGTACCCATCTTACAGTTTTTTTTTTTTTTTTAATGGAAAGTTTCTGAGCATTTGTGGTTATTGAAAAAGGCCATATGATGACTGCCCGCCTTTTGTTTCTGCATACCAACGGTACATTCATCATCTGTTAAAACGTTATCTAATGGGGTTATACGGAATTAAGCATGCGATTATGTGTCTTCAATTATTTATAAGGTTACCACAACATTACCACAACATTAGCCCGTCATTAATAACACATTCATAAAGCATAATGTAGCTGCAGGTGTCAAACACGATACATCTGATCATATTAACAGTTTATTCCATGACGAAAACATGGCTATTTAATCGAATAAATGAGAAACAGATTTGGTGGAAATAAAATTCAACTTTAACATTAATGAATGATGCATTCAACGTTACCAACGCATTAGTAAAGGGGTTAATTAGGTCCTGAGAGTGCAGACCCTGTTATAACTTCATATTTGTCACGGTAAGCCCATTAAGACGACATTTCCCTCATGTTGCTAGGAGCCAGGTGGCCTTTGTTTGTGAGCTGCAGACTCCCTCAACAGCAGATCTTCTCTCCGAAGACCTGTCTGCTCCTCTGTGTTCCACTTAGGTCTCGAGTCTCGAAGCCACGGGGGAAATGTAACACACGCAGACACAGAGGAAGCGGTGGGGGAGGTCACTTTAGTACAGAGACAGTTTATGGTACAACACAGACTGCGTCACAGACGAGGCCGTGTCAAAACAGACTCGGAATACCTCAGCCACCGCACAGCAGAGTGCTCTGCGGGTTTTTTGTGTGTGTGTGTGTGTGTTGCCTTTATGTATGTGTTTATGTGTGTGAGCATTAGTAGCGTGAGAGCAGGAGCCAGTAGCTCACAGTTCCTTGTCGTTATTTTTAACCAATACTGTGGTGGTTGAATGGGGAAGTATGTCTGTCTGGTTTTGCATCTTGCTTTGGACGCGCCGATGCACATTTGCTCCCTCTCTTTGTCTCTTCATCTGCTAAGATGTATTTTATCTTCGCCCTGCTCTCGACGTGTGCGCTCCAGCGCTTGTCGTCTACGTCTACGTTGGTGAGCGAGAGAGAGAGGGAGAGAGAGAGAGAGAGAGAATGAGCCGTCGGTGTGTCTTAAGCAAGACCCGAACCCAGAAACACACACAAAAAATATCAAACAATGTACAGAAAATGTACTGATTAGTTTGCTGCTGTGTTTTGATGTAAGGCTGAACATTGTATTTAACAGTGCGTTGTGTGTGTGTGTGTGTGGTTTAGGGTTTCATCTACAGTGAGCGTGTCACACAGCAAGCAAAGCGAGAGGAAGAGCAGAAAGTCTACTAATGAACAGTATGTGTGTGCTCTCCGCGCTGACAGCAGCTTACCCCACCACCCACCGACACACACACACACACACCACGTCTAGGGAGATGAGTGTTGAGAGATAGCGTAGTCCCAATACGAGAGCAGTAATTAGACTCCCATCCATTAACACAGGCTCTGTGGAGGAGGATGAGCAGCAGGTGTGTGGGTGTGTGTGCGCGCGCACGCGTCTGTCTGTTCGTCTGTCTACGTACGCGTACCTAAGAACCGCGTGTTGATGCATGTTTAATTGTAAGCGGGACTCCGTGCACGTGGCTGCGTAGGTGTGCACCAACGACAGCGTGCACGAATGCACACGTTGACCCTATAGCATGGATGCATCTGTTACAGGAACTCAGCAGCAGGTGTGAACGCAGCGCAAACAGCGAGAGAGGGCATTCAAAGACGAGACTGTTTACACACATCCAAAGCCAATGAAGCATGGGAGAGGCTGCGTTCAACCATGTTTCCTCAATAGAGCCTGTTTTGGCTCCCCATGGCCGAGGGAACACAAATAAACCCCGGGGAGTTCCAAGTGAAGGATGTGTATTAACCCTCCATCAGACAGCTTCAGATGTCCTCAAAGTAAAAGAAAAAAAAAGAAAAAAGTTGTTGAATTAAATGAAATGTTCAATACAAAGCAGAATATATGAAGTCATTATTTGTAAATTAAAAGTACGTTGTGACATTTTGTGGTCCGTATTAGGTTGCGGAGGAAGCCACTGCCTGTAGGTGTATCAGTCATCAGTCATTCACAATATCAGATTATATTTACATTGCGTGTGCATCTGCATCTACCATAATAAACATTCAGTATGGGTCACCTTGTTGTTTTAACAGTCAGTCTAAAATGAAACGTAACTAATCTATTCTCAGATTAGGCCCTCGGGCCTCAGAGTAGACCAGAATACAGAATGATGCAACATGTAAATGTAGCCCAATGGGATTCCTTTTAGTAGCGTATAATGAGATCCCATTGGCTTACACTCTTCCATAGGATTCAGAACCAATCATTTAAGACATTACAGGTCTGTTGATGAGGACAGTAGGTTTAGACTCTCGCCAGAGGCATTGTTAATTGGTGGCACCACTTTGGAGATCACTGGAACACCTGTGCAAAGGGCCCAAAGGAAAGGGCCCACCCAAATCTGTGCGTGTGTGTGTATGTGTGTGTGTGTGTGTGTGTGTGGCAGGGCGGGTGGGTGCTTGTGTGAGAAAGACGGAGAGAGAGAGAGAGAACCGGCTAAAGCAAGGTCTGCGTTACTTTAGAAGAGGCTCAAGTACTCGGAGAAGGCCGTTGAGCAGAGCGAGCATGTGTGTGTGTGTGTGTGTGAGAGAGAGAGAGAGAGAGAGAGAGAGAGAGAGAGAGGAGAAGCGAAAGGGAAAGAGAGCGAGTGTGTGAGTGTGCGCTGTGTACAAACCACAGCTTTGCTCCACGCTGTAATTCACCTCGCCGCCAAAACCGCCGCTGCTTCTGCTGTTGCTGTGTAGCACTGCGGCAGAGCTTAGCTTCGCCGGCTGGCTGGCCGACTGGCTGACTGACTGGCTGACTGGCTGGGGCTGGCTTACGGGCTAAGGCTGGCTTGCGCTTGCAGACGAGGTTACGCTAACCCTATGACTGTTTGTTTATCTTGCAGCCCGAACCGACCATTAAAAGTGGGCCCTCAGTCAAAAGCACAAAAACAGACGCTTGTCATGTTCGAGGGCTGTAATTGTAGCTCTCGCGTGATGTTTTTATTTTCCCTCCGACCTCGCTGGATAAACTTGAGAAGCCACTTAACATCAGGCTTGGCTTGCCAGAAGCCCAGAGAGAGAATTAGGCAACACACAGTCAAAAGAGTCATATTTTTTTCCCTCCCCGTTTAATTGATAGCTGGGATTGCACGCTGTTGCTCTTGACTTCAGCCCTGCCTCCCGACCCCGTAAATGACTCGTTACTTGTTACCCGATTACAACGTCTCCATCTGCTCCTTTTTAATCTCACGCATTATTACTGGCACCGCCGACGTCTGCGTTTGCTAGCTTGTTGCACGCTACCGCACACGCTGCAAACGCTTTGTTTGCTACGGAAAACAGCAGTCTTCAAATTAGCCTCCTGCAGACGGGTGCGCGTATGAAACAGTGACGTCCGCCGGGACTCGGACCAGACCGTAGCGTTAGCCGCCTTAGCTTTAGCTTCAACGTTATACAAATCGCATCCAAACTTTCTCTCTTCCTCGAAACGCTGACAGGCTAATGCTCAGGGGCTCTATACTTCACTTGTGGTTGTCATCAAGACGGAAATACAGGCCACTCTAGGGACACAATCTTCTCTCTTCTTGTTCCCTCTTTATCCCTCTCTCTTTGTCTACGTCTCTGTCTGCCTGCCTAGCGTCATTATGACATATGCTATTATAGTCAGACAAAAGCAGCAACCTTCCATGACATTTCCGTTATCCACTACAGCAGCGAGTATTAAAAGGACGCAGAGAGAGAGAGAGAGAGAGAGAGAGAGAGAGAGAGAGAGAGAGAGAAAGACGTGAAGGAAATTGGCTCGGTTGCTATTTCCCACGTGAAGGGACGCGAACGGCAGGTTATAGCCGGGCCAGGGGGCTCTCATCACCTCGAGGCAGAAGAATCTGGTGAGAATAGCGGTTGAGACCGGGCTAATTATTTCAATGAGACGTCCAGACACGTCACGTTACATCGACCTGCAATCAACCAACTCGGTCGACGCTCGGTTATACGCTGCGGCTGCTGCAAAAAAACCAGAAAGACAGGAAGTCGACGTTTATCAAACACCGATATATCGTTGGCGGCCGAAGGCTAGCAGCGAACGCTGTGATCCAGACACCTAGATAGACGTTTTCAAAAACTGACAAAACATTCACCAACCTACTGTATTTAAGCCAGCGCGAGTATTTAATCGATGCGGCGTCCTTAAAGAAAGCAACGCACCGCGTACGCGATGTCACGTTGCGGAAACCGGCAGCGCGCGGTTTATTAAAACACCCGACCGCTCTGTCCTTGAAACACCTCTCAGCCCCCGCGTGTCACGCTCATTATTCAGTCTGTGGTGCACCGTATGCTGACAGACAGACAGAGACAGACAGACAGACAGACAGACAGGGAGTGGTGCCCCTGCACTGCCACGCCACAGTGGCATAAACGATGAGCTGTCATAGCCCCGGGGTAAATTGCTGTGGAGTAAATATACACTCCAGCATCAAGCCGGCCTCGCCAGGTCATTGTGGTGAGTGTATTGTGTGTACAGGGAAAGCCACTGCGGTACAGCGTGTGCGCGCGTGTGTGTGTGTGTGTGTGTGTGTGTGAGAGAATGTGTTGCGTGTCAGCTGGGAGCGAGAGGAATCCACATCTGTAAATAGTCTCTCCGATCCTGTTGGAATTGTTCTGGGAGTGTTTGTTGTTCTGTAAGTGATGGGTAAACACAGGACTCGTAACATTTCCTCATGGATTTGGGGTTTCGCAACGTCTTGTCTGTGGTG
>OMKK01086979.1:0-12312 GCA_900302305.1 Polymixia japonica
TGTGTGTGGTTGTGTGTGTGTGTGTGTAGGTGTGTGTGTGTGTGTGTGTGTGTGTGTGTGTGTGTGTGTGTGTGTGTGTGTGTCCGTGCGTGTGGGTGTGTGTGTGTGTGTGTTTGTGTGTATGTGCGTGTGTGTGTGTGTGTGTGTGTATATGTGTGTGTATATGTGTGTGTGTGTATGTGTGTGTGTGTGTGTGTGTGTGTGTATACAGTCCTTGAGGGCTCACAGGGCGTAACAGCAGTAGTTATAAGAATGGGTTTGCTCTCCAGATGTCTGTGTTATCCACACTGTGTGTGTGTGTGTGTGTGTGTTCAGTGACCTTGTGTCTGTCTCTCAGAGTTATACAGGCTCTATTAAGACCATTGAACTGTCTATTTAGGGCAGAGACTCCAACTGAGTCTAAACTCTTCTGTCATTCTACCAGACACTAGAAAATATGCATTAACTATCCAAACTAAAACACCAGCTTTAGTTCATTGTTCTAATACTTAATACTTAGACCAACACAGTTTATGTTGAGAGTGTCATTGTTAATAAAGATTTGATCAGTTTGTATTGATCTGATGGGACAAGGACTGCAGGGGGTCTCTGTGCTTCTTTCAAACCATCTCTCTCTTATTCTATCTTTCACACTCTTTAGCTCCACCTCTCTCTCTCTTTCTTTCTCTCTCTCTGTCTCTCACACACACACACACACACACACACACCAGACAGGACATATCCTTGTTGCCCTGTCCCCCTCAGATCTCACCCAATCAATATCAGTGTTCGGTGTGAGTCAGGTCAATCCAACAGCTTAACCTCTGACCCCAAAACTATTAATGACGGCCTGGCTATGTCTTAGTGTGTGTGTGTGTATGTCTGTGTGTGTGTGTGTGTGTATGCGTGTGTGTGTGTGTGTGTGTGCATGCGTGTGTGTGTGCACATGTCTCTGCTCAGCAGGCTAGTTGCCCAGTAGCACTGACAGCTGTCAGGTTAAAGGTTGTGTTTTCTCAGCATCCTGCCATCCTCTGCTTTCAGTCAGCTTTCAGCTTCAAATGTGTCTGTATTTCTAGTTGCCATACATCTACCTCACTATAACATGTGTCTGTATTTCTAGTTACCATACATCTACCTCACTATAACATGTGTCTGTATTTCTAGTTACCATACATCTACCTCACTATAACATGTCAGTGTTGTAACTTGGCACCAGGTCTATCATACAGTTGTAGTATTTGTACTTGTGTTACTTTGTAACAGTGGTGAGCTGAAGGGTATTTTTGTGTCACATTCTACTTGTTGAGAGACCTAGCACGTTATTACTATGTAGTCTTCTTGTGATTAAACATAGGCTTTGGGCTCCAGGCTTCACAGTCTTGTTGGATAATAGTCCCTAACTAGCTCAGTGTGTATATCATTGGGGAGGTGATTTATTTATTTTTTCTTCCTGTTAGTGGAGATATGTGTGAAAGTGGACTTGAGACAGTGTGAAGATCAGCCCTGTTACATAAGAAGCTGATGTATTGCTTTACCATCCTGTTCATGCTAGCTGTTATCTAAACAAGGTTTAGTGTTAGCATGTCAGATGGATACTCCCAGTGGGACAGAACCTGAGCAAGAGTGTCTTCTCAAAGCCTTAGATCTTATGAAACAAGACCAAGGGGGCCAACTGTAAGGATGATTTATTTGTTTCTCAGAAAGAGAGCCATTCTTCTCTGTAAATTCACTATAGGCACTTTTCCACTGCATAGTACCAGCTCAACTCCACTCAACTCGCCTCGACTCACTTTTGGTACCAGGTAGGAAGTACCACTTCGTTTTCCACTGCAGATAGAAAACACTCACTGTAGTTTGTCGTCACAGCGACTAGAGAACGACAAAGCGGGTAAAATGGGTTGTTGTCACTGGCCAAAATGATTGGTACACCTTTCTGGTTTCTGCCACTGTCTATTTTGGTTTTGTATCTATAAACAAGACGAGGCGAATTCAACTCGGATTTTTGTTTCTGCCACTTTGGATTTAATCCAATAAGCAAACTATCAAAACATACAGGGACCGTTAGCGTTAGATTGTGAATATGTAAAATAAATAGTCATAGTGACTGATAATTACAGAACTGAGGTTGACGATAAACACAAGCAAAAGCGTTAGCCAGTTCAAAGCTGACCTGGTGAATGTTGATCTGCAAAGCGGCGAGGAACACAGATTACAAAATGTAAACAACCACAAGACCCTGACAGTTGAATGTAAGTTCACCACTTATATAGACTACGTTCACATAGCTTCCAGGGTAGTTATTACTAGTCATTCATGCATTCATCACATCTTGTTTAGATTACTGTAATTCACTCTACTCATGCTTAAGCAAACACAATCTTTCTAGACTTCAGTTAATTCAAAATGCCGCTGCCAGACTCCTCACCAGTTCCCTCTCCTCAGTTCCAGCCTGAGATCCTCCAGGGTCCCTTTTAGAAACTCCTAGAACTAGACTAAAGACCAGGGGTGAGCGGGCCTTTGCTTTCCGGGCCCCGTCGCTCTGGAATGACCTGCCAGAGGAGATCAGGCCACATCTCTGTCCTCTTTTACATCTCTTTTAAAAACGCACTTTTTAAAATGTGCTTTTACCTAATTTAATTCCTTGCTATGTGTGTCTATAATTCATTTTTATTGTGTATTATTCTTATATCGTGTCTTATACTTACCTTATCCACCCCTACTTTTATGTTCTTTTATAATGCTTTTATTTATTGTCTTAACGTTTATCTTCATTTCTGTTTTATTTTTATTTTTACTGTTGTGAAGCACTTTGTAACCATGTTTTGAAAAGTGCTGTACAAATACAGTTATTATTACATTATCCAACATTAAGCCTTAAGCGTTAGAGACTCTAGTGAGATTCTCTCTTCATGTCATGTCAGCTGGCTTGGAACCTCGACGGAGGTGATACCACAAATAGTACTATGTACCGGGTACTATCCGAGTACTATGCCCAATGGAAAACCAAAAAAGGCAAGTAGAGTCGGTACTATACAGTGGAAAAGGGCCATATGTCTACATGTGTGTGTGTATGTATGTGCGTGCATGCGAGTGTGTATGTGTGTGTGTGTGTGTGTGTGTGTAGCTTCACAGCAAGCGCGTCGATCTCAGCCCTCTGTTTTTTTTACAGGGAGGAATAAAATGGATTATCTCTCATTCCCTATCAAGTGTCCCTGCAAACACTGTACGTGTGCATATGTGCTTGTGTATGTATGCATGTGCCTGTGAGTGAATGTGTCACTGCTGTTAGCATATGAGTGAGGGCTTGACAGCAGCAGAAGTGGTCCTAGAGAGAGAGAGAGAGAGAGAAAGCGAGAGTGTTTGTGACGCTCTGCTAAAGAGAGAGAGAGAAAGAGCGAGAAGGTCAGAACAAACTGTTCTCCTGCTCTCTCTCACACTGGCTTGCCAGCCAATCAGTAAACAGCATTCTACACTGCCAGGTGGACCCAGACATACCACTGCTGATAGCAGAGCGTTTGTCCAGCGCCCCAGACGCATGGGGAGAAGAGAGAGTGGTAAAAGTGGCCTTGTTATTGCATAGCTGTGGGGTAGCATGGCAGCAGAGGATCAGGCTAGCAGACACTTGTCACTTGTCCCCTATCGGTTTCAAAAGGTTCTCTCCAGACACGTGAAACATGGTGGTTATTGTTTGGTTTAATGGTACAGTTGAACAATCACCCAAACCTCCAGACCAGCCAGTCTACCGTGATGACCCCATAGGGACAGTCCAGCCCCTAGTGCTTTAAGGACAGAAAATTAGATTCACAATCCTTGAAAATAATGTGAAAATGTGTTCTTTTTCTTAGAGAGTATAAATGAAAGATGACATCATTTGAGAATGTGTGTATAGAGGTGAAAATCTGTTCTTGTTTCTTGATCTTACCTTGTTTATATATGAAATCAAAACTGTTTAAACTTCATGGTAGATTATACAGAGAATTTCAAAATGTATTTGCACATGAGCTTCCATCAGGTATTAAATAAATGGCTCTGAGTATGTAATTCTGTTAAATCACCTGCATTCTCCAAGGGGTTTGGATCACTGATGATCTGCTGCAGTACCACTCATCAGGCATTTCTTTATTACAAGGGCTTGGCTTCATCTTAACTTTGTGTGGTTCAGGGCAGAAAACCAACATTTTTATGCAAAGGCCACAGTAATTGTTAAATTGTCTTTTGCCACCTTCAGCATTTCACCAGCCAAATAGGTGTACTACCTATCAAAGTGGCTTCTAGAGTAGACTAACTTACCAGCCACAGCTGAAATCTTCCAACCCTGGTTTAGTTCACGTGTAGTTGCGTCTCCCCCCGGGTCCATTATATTTTAACCAGTGGTGGCTGCTGTCCAACGCTGAAGGAAACACATAGCAGTTATTCCTTCCAACTTAGATTCCTCTAGATTACAGTATGTTTGATGTAAACACGCTAAGCGTGCTAGACATTTATATCTACATCTTGTGGACCAAAGTTCGTCTAGTGGCAGGCTGAACGTCCTGTAAGCCTGGTGGCTGTGCACCATAAAGCACAGAGGGTCAAATGATGTAGGCTTAGGTTTAGTTCATTTGCACAAGCAAATGGTAAAAATAGAACAAAGAGAGAGTAATTCTCTTTTTATACTGTGTGCATGAGACAAAGAAATCCCAAAGGTCTTACAGAAACATCCCATGTCAAAGACAAACAGTAACAAAATATCAAGTCTAATCAACATCAACTTTATTAAATGTAGAGTTTTGCCAACATAATCTTAATTCTATGCTGGAAAGAATGTAGCTGACTGTAAACACCACAATGAAGGTTTTGACAGCTTGGCTAGTTGATTAGAAACATGGAGGTATGTGTATCTAAGAGATATGATCAAAGATAAAATTCCCCTGACGTGTAACATGGCTAATTAAACTTTAGATCTTCTCTCTCTTAGCACATGTGGCCTCTTTGGCCTGTAATCTGGTGATGATGTAGGTAAAGTCTACCAGTGCTCTAAATTACTGGGTTGCCCTCCTCCGCCTGCCCCCTCCACTCACCCAGGCATGTCTTTTCTTAAAGCAAGGTTCAGTGATTATTTTTCTCATCCAGCCTCCTCACCTTGCTATTTTCAAGGGTTACTGGGCTGAGCTAGGGCCTTTCACTGTGACCCACTTCCTCTGCTTCTACCAGCCTTCCCACAAGACAGCACTCCCGGATCTGTCCCGGATTAATAGAGTCCTGTGGACGGGACAGATATTACCTCCGCTGGACTTGGTACACGCCAAAGGGAGATTTCCTGTGTGTCTGATTCCAAGCCTTAGGATACAGAGGGAATTAAACCTGGTCTCGGGGATGGTTCTTAATGGAAGGGGCCCTCTAGTTCCTGAAGCCTTTTAGACTGGGAGTAAGATTTCCAAAGTGGCTAGGTAGCTGCCTGAGCTGCCTCATTCAGCCTGGGCTGTTCCTTTTGTGTACAGTAGGTATCACGAGCATTTCCAGTGCTTCCAGCTGGATGCGTTGGAAATATGAATAGTATGTGTCCTCCCGTAACCGTGACTACTCCTCTCTCCTCTTTTCTTCTATCCTCTCCCTTCCTCTTCTTGTCACTCCTCTCCTCTCCATTCTCTCCTACTCTACTTTACTCTACTTTTCTGTCCTCTCATTTTAGGTTTTCTCTCCTTGTGTCTTTTTTCTCCCCTCTTCCCTCGTTTCTTCCATAACAAAAAAACCCTCTATCTACAGACACTACAGGCACTTGGATGAAACCTCTCAGGGCTCTAGTTTCCGGATGCCGCAGGTCTAGCTCAGTGGCGTTGTGCCGGCGCAGGGACAGTTCAAGTGCATTTCTCTCGCGACTGCACCCGTTTGGTAATTTCCCAGCTCACCATGACATCACTTTTGACATCACTCATGACATCACTTCATGGTTATTGTGTGAATCGTTGTCTTCCAACATTTAACCAGTCAATGTGTGTCATAACGCATGGAAACAACATGGTGACAGAGCTTTCAATATCTCAATGAGCGGTCTTTCACCTAAAAGGGTCATTGAATAGGCCTACAATCATGATCACAACTTTTTAAGGTTCCCTATTGTGTTCACAGAACGGACAGGGAAGACAGAGAAAGGCTTGTCATCGTTCTCGCAATTGGATTGTTTTCCATTTTCATGGACTTACAATGGAGGCAGACACCTCCAACATCTACTCACCAATTTTGGTTTCACAAAAAATCTGAAAAAAGATGATGCAATTGTCACAGGGTAGCCTGTGCCCTGTAAAGTAAGATGTACACTCACACTCACCCATGCTGCATTAATAATTAAAACAAGCCAGTATTGGTACTAAACATTTATATTTATTGTTATGTGTTTAGCTAGGACAATCAGTTGTTTCTCCTCTGCTGTACTTCCGCTCCTCGGTTTAGACCCAGAACTGCCGAAACAGCACTGGAGCCATTGGCTTAAGTAAAGGGGTTCCCGGGGGAAGACACCAAGTGGGGTAGAGTTGGGGGGTGGATGGGTTTGTGAAGGAACAATGCTATTTTAAGAGCTTTTGGGAATAACTATTTGCCTAAAAAGGAGTTGCAATATGTTGGGAATTCAACTGTGAATGGTGGGATACTTTGGGGGACCAGGTGTTGATCTCGTGTGAGATAATTGATTTTCCAACCCTGATCAATGTCTTTTGGTAGGACCCAGATGATATAAAGGAGGAGGCTGGAGTTCCTGAGAGGAGTGTGAGACCTTGAATGAGCTAAGACAGAAGGAAGAGCAGCAGGGGCCAAAGAATTAAAGGGGCATTGCCTATTGCTAGGCTAATATTTGTCTGTGGGGTTTCTCCCACTTTTGCCTTTAGTTATTTTTTCCAATTTTTATTACAAGTATTGTTTTTCCTCCATTAGTTATTTTTATTTTTATTTTTCCAAGCCTGCACTGTACATATGGTTGCACGAAATTGCTGGTTTCCACTTATAAATAAATACACCTGTAATGCATAACAGGTCTGGACAGCAATCATAACGTTTTCAAGTACATCCAAATTTATATTGTGTTCTGTTGGAAATGCAGTGATTGTTGTCAGCTGGTGATGGGGACATTGTTTTGAGCAACTTTTAGTCAGCTAAACTGACTGTCAGGTCTCAGTTTATCACTAAAGCAACAGCGTGTGTGTGCATGTTTGACCGTGTGCACCATTGTCCTGTTGGAGAGCTGCTCTGTAAGTTGCTGTAGACGTGTGTGAGGTAGTCTACTACATGAATTGCATTGCCATGTAGGAGAGATGTTATTCTCAGTGTGTCCACTGACATAATTTAAATGTTCCCCCATCCCTGGAGTTTTCCTGAGCCTCCGAACACCAGAGTTTAAATACATACGATAAAAGGCAGCTTGTCAAATAATCATATTTGTGTGTTGTCTCATATTCCATTGGAGTTTCTGTGTTACACAATGTTTACAGACAATATGAAACATATACAACATCTGAATACATGACATTCATTTCCTCATGGTCTGGACTCTCCCCATTTATTACACATTTGTCACTGAGCACTAGTTCACTGCTTTTAAAGGGAATGAGAGGAGCTGCTTTGATTGGCAGCCCCACAACACCTACTGATCATTTATTCTTCCTAACCCAACCCTTTTCATAGATGCGCCTCAGTTACGCCTGCATCTCGTGTCCCCACATTACCCAAAAAGTGTTTGGCTGTGTCCTCGTGCGTCTGCGCCTTGATCGGGAAGCTAGAGCCTTCAGTGATTTCAATTAGATTATTGTGTTGCCAAAATCGATCAACTGCAAGTGTACGATTCAGAGTAATTAGCCGGTTTATGAGCAAAGCAAAGTGGTAGTTAATTAGGCCCCATCCACCATCACGCAACTACTCATCTGTTCTTCCCCTGCATCGCTCCTTGTGGAGAGGGAAGAAGGGAGCACGTTTGAAAAGGAGGTAAATTGGGAGAGCAGGTGGGATGGAATATACTGCAGAGAGGGAAAGGAGGGAAGCAAAAGGAGGGACGGAGAGCAGAAAGGAGGGAGGAAAAGCTTTAAGGGAAAAGGTAGGTTGATGAATAGATAGATGGATGGAGGGATGGATGGCATGTGGAGGACCATTAGAATGTTCTATGATGAATGATCAACTGGCGACTCCTCTTAGGATGATTACCAGGCCCTTCCGCTGTCGGCATGTGCCACAGGCTTTTAGCACTAAGCCTCCATCAGCTGGTCAGCTTTTTTCCATGACCTAGTCAGTTAGAGATTTCCAAGAAGTAGCGCCCCTCCAGACTGTGGGGGCCCACAGGGAGCCAGGGCCCAGGTTTTGGCCCAAAGGAATGTTTGTGTTCAGAGGGCAGGAGAAGAGAAGCAGCTAAATATGGGAAGAGGAATTAACACACTAGAGGGGCAGCCTGTCAAGTAGACATGTGCCGATATCAAATTGTCACGCACAAAAATATCCCGGTAAACATCATCAGCATGGTGTTTGCAAACTGGCTAAAAGTTTGCTAGTAGTGCTTGAATCAAACAATTTGAAAGTAAAATCACTTGACTTTACTGTAACCTTTTTTTTAAGTACAAAAAACGATTTTAATTTCTTTTATAATCTTAACATAGTTTGACATTGCATAAATCCTAAATCCTATTTATATGCTATAACTTATTTAAATTTTCACATTTGAAATTGTTCAAACATTGAACACTGTAATACTTATGTTGCAGCTGTCACACCAAAATTATACAGGAGCAAAAATTTTAATTGTGGCAAAACACAGCTATGACTATTATTGACTATTATGTACATTTTTAATTCACACATACATATGCATAACAGAATTAGCCATCATTATAGTAATTACAGCTGGGATCAGAGCATGAGACAGTGCTTCATGGAAGCTTTTCATCACAATCCATATGTTACAGAATCTTGTTTCACACTCCACCATGAATGAAGACTCGAAAGGCTTAGATTATAATTGAGTTTTATGTGCTGTCATAAATGAAAATACGTGAAAGGTGTACATGCAGTCATAAATGACTAGTAATAAATACGGCAGATTAGATTGGTGTTTTGTACACTGACTGTCCAAAGCCACAACTGCCATAACGAGTCATTCACTGCCAGTCCGTCACACTCCCACTTTCTCTGTCTGTTACTGTAAGCACATACACACACACACACTGTCACACACGCACACTGTCACACACACACTGACACACACACACAGTGTCACACACTGTCACACACGCACACTGTCACACACACACACACTGTCACACACGCACACTGTCACACACACACTGTCACACGCACACTGTCACACACACACACACTGTCACACACACACACACTGTCAGAAACACTTGTCATCGATGACTTGTTGCCAGTTGCGTGGCTGTGATGTCATAACGTCCTCTAGCCCCTGTCCCTCTGTCAAAAAGTAAAAATAGCGTTGCCATGGGGACAGAGCTGGGATGGCGTTTCATTGTCGTGTCGTCAGCCAGGCAAGCAGAAAGATCAGCCAATGGGGAGCAGACAGGCAGGCGTTATTATAAGGAAGGTGCTATTTTTGGGGCCAGCGATAGCATTACTCAGCAGAGTCCAGCAAAGTCAGACACACGTTCCAGGGGAGTTTGTTGTGGAAAAAACTGGAGGTGATCAAGGGAGTTTGCTGTGCTTCCTGTTAAGTCAGAACTAGCCAATCAGAGGTCAAGTGAATTTTTCAGACAGGAGATGAACATGAACTTCATCTTAAACTTCTTTGTATTAAAGAATGCATCCAGGAGTGATTGGAAGTGTGTGTGTGTGTGTGTGTTGGTAGTGGTAATGTGTTATGTGCTAATAAAGTGCTTTATCCACCAGAGTGGAATTTAGAGAAAGAAGGATTTAGATAAGCCCTAGTTAATTAAACAGTTGCATTTTTCCCCTCCTCTCTCTCTGTCCTGAGTAAGAGAGACAGATGGCTGAGGTTATTTATATAATAGTAAAATACCAAAGCCCTTCCAGAGTTGGTACTCATAACGAGATAAGCTGTAGGAGCATGTTAGCCCGACGTACTACAACGGACGGATGAACGCACTCCGTCCCGTGTGAACTGCCAAAGGGCAAGCAGCAGAGCTTAGCCAGTGTCTGACTGGGGCAGTGCTGGTTGCTTTGGGTTTTGTTATCAATTTCAGTGTCCTTTCTCCAGGCCTGGAAATGTAGGCTAAAAGCTAAAGATGTCTACTTATTGATCCTCAGCTGGATAAGGTTGTATTATGGTCACATGAAGGTCAACTGACTTGTAGATCTGAACCTGGTAGGGCTGCTCCTAAAGCATCTTGGAGCTAGAGTGCTTAAACAGAATTAGTGTTGTCTTTCGTGGTCAAGGCAGGGGTTCTGCTAAGTGAGTAGAGCAATGTCATAATTACAACCTTGAACAATGTGGGACATAATTGCCAAGTTACTCACTAACTTACAACACTAGCTTATAGTGTTGTTATGTTGACAAAGATTAGGACCCAGAGCATGAAGACACAGGGTATCATCAGAGGCTTTAAGATCGAATTCTCACAATCTAGTAGTATTCTGATCGCTTACTCTAACTCAAAATGAGCAGCGGTTAAGGAATATTTGATATTTTGAACGTTAGTCTCATTTTCTTCCCCAGGCACACGGGGGGGTTCTATATTTGCTACCTCAGAAAAAGCATGTATTAGTGTTTTTAGTTTTTAACTGAAACCAACAGGCTGCAACTAAGTTAGCTGCAAGCTGCATTCTAACAGACTAACCATTGAACTAGCTTTCAGCTAGCTGTAACCAGTGATGTGTTGGCTGACTGGCCTGCCAATGGAGAAAAACTGTCCACCACAGCGTGACAAGTGCCAGGGCAAGGAAAATGAACTATTGTACCCCATTGGTAGATTTTATTTCACTTGTTTCAAGATTTTAAAAAAATACAATTAAAAAGATTAATTGTTAACATGGATATTCTTTGCAGTGTAACTTCTCTTTCACTTCCCCTCTTGTACCAGACTATTTCTTTCAGTGTTGTGACCATAGAGGACCATTGCTTAGGAAAAGTTAGACAAGTGCAATTTAGGTACAATTAGCATGTAGCTGCTAGAGTGGCTGGAAAATAGCCAATGAATTCGGAGCTTTGTGTATCAGGAGGTTCTCCACACAAATTTGACTACACCCCAGATGTGACCTGACAATGACCACAGTTCAAAAGGCCACCGAGGTTGATTTCCATACAGGAATGACCACATCTTATACCCTTGATTTCAACACTTGCCTAACTTGTAGTGTTGTTATGTTGAGAAAGATTAGGACCCAGAGCATGAAGACGCAGGGTATCATCAGAAGCTTTAAGATCAAATTCTCACGCTCTAGTATTATTCTGATCGCTTACTCTAACTGAAAATGAGTCCTATAGTAAAGGTACAAAATGTCAGGACCACCTAATTATTTTTCCCCATTTTGTGCAATCCATATCACAATTGTCTCAATGCTTATAAACTCTTCTTGAACCCATCTCCACCACTTCATCTCAGGGCTCGACATTAACGGTTGCCCGGTTGCCCTTGGCAACCAAAAAGGAAGGGGGGGCAACCATTTCTTGGCCGTTAGTTGCCCCCTTGGCAACCACGTTTTAACATGTAATTTTTTTTTTTTTTTTAAATACTTGTGAGTGACATGCATGTGACATTATTGCTGTTACAATCAGAACAATGTTGCTAAATTAATACCAGTCGGAACCATATGTCGGAACCTACGTGTTGCTGCCAATCCCTCTTTGAGAACCGGTTCCTCTTATCGATGCCTGGCTCAGCGAATCCAAACGCATGACGTAATTCGAGAGAAAAGCAAGTGGGGAACAGAATGGCTGAAAGAAAGAAGCGCTCCAAGGCTTGGCTGCATTTCACAAAAAAGAAGAAACGGCTTCATGTAAAAAAGACAAGACTAAGTGATGTTCATGATCATCACGGAATCACGGATTTGTTGACACGCGAAACCGGTCATTCAAAGCTTGCCGAAAGTAGTAAGAGGCGTAGAATTAATTGTTTTTTTACAGACTTTAGATCGAGCGAACGGTTTATTTTCTGCATATTTTCGATCTGGGACGTGAGGAATACACGGAAATACGAATTCTCTCGTCTTTCACCCGCCATTTTGGTATGTTGCAGTCAGCGCTGGTGATGCATTCAAGTACCGTTGGAAAGTTCAGAATCTGACGAACAAGCCCGTTTTTCCCGCTTCTGGATTGGGCAAACGGTTTGTAAATGCCAAGCATCTTAGCATCTGGAATCGATAAGAGAATCGATAAGGAATCGGATCGATAAGAAGGAATCGATA
>OMKK01086986.1:0-10601 GCA_900302305.1 Polymixia japonica
TTTATACACAAATTAACTCGACTTAGCCTGACTATCAACCTTGATGGTGTTGCATAATTTCCAAGATCGCGACCATAGATAGATGGATAGATTAGATAGATTAGATATATCACTTCCAGATGAATCAAAACTGGGTGTTATTCTTCCAAATTAATTTATAGAACAAACATTGTAATTAGTTTCATATATATATATATATAACTACTTTTACAAAGAAAAAGATAAATCCGCCTGTGTAGCCTACGTGTTTACTTACCACTCTCGCACCACAGAGAAAAGAAAACGAAAGTTAGGGAATACGAAGTCATGCAAGGCGCAGATGACAAATCGCTCTACACACTCCTATTGGTCAATTGCTCTGTAATTGACGATCTAGCCGCCCAATCACAATCCCGTCCCATTGTTACACCAAGAGTGTTGCGGTGGTCCATACCTTGAGACTATGAACCTTGAACCTAACTAACCCTGTTGATAGGTGGCGCATCATGAACACTACTATTAGTACTAGGCTAGCCTACTACTACTACTAATAAGAATAATAATAGGCCTAATAATAGTAATTGTTATTATAACAATAATAATATCTTGCTTTGTAACTTGGATAACTACATTAAAATATGACATTAAGAATAAAGCTGACTATGAACCTTTTAATTATGATGGTGTTGCATAATTTACAATTTCCAAGATTGTGACCATAGATAATAGGCCTATATCACTTCCAGATGAATCTAAGAGACAAACTGGGTGTTAATTCTTATAGAACACACCTTGTAATTAGTTTCATATATCCACCCTTTTTAAAAACTAACCGTAAACCTAACTTTAAATTCGGGAAGTGTACGTGTTTACCTACTACTTAGGCACCGCAGAGAAGAGAAAGCGACAAGGAATAAGATGCAGTGTTGAAGTCATGCAAGGCTCAGTTGACAAATCGCACTGCAAACTCCTTTGCTCAATCGCTTGCTAATTGACCATCTCGCTGCCAGTGCTGTCCCGCGGCTGATATAATTTCCTGAATATATACTGACATAAGAGACATCTTAAAATGATTTATAATCACATTTTGTAGTTTAGTACTGAGTAAATATAGAATAAAAGCTCACATTCTGTTTTCTATAGCCTACATCAATGTGTGAATGTGCCTATCCACAGGCCCATCCCCACTCATCTCTCACACACGCACACAGACAGACTAACTTAATGCCAGAAATATTAGGTATTTAACTATTTTGTGGTACTTTAAGACCACCGCTACTTCCGTCCTGAATGCAGGCCTATGGGGCAAATGTAGCGTTCCAGTTTCAGTCTGATAACTTTAGATGCATTCATCCATGAGACAAAATAATTGTTGGTACTACTGCTAGAGGACAGGATTAATAGAGGCAACTCAACCCGGTTCACACCGACACCTTCTTGACAGTAGGTACATAACGTATTATGGCCAAACCTTTCAGATCTAATTAGCTGTTTATTTGACTATGGCCTCAGCTTTCTGGCCCCTATTCATATGAAGTATAGTAATGTTAAGATACTTGGCTTGGTAGTTAAGCTAAGCAACTGCCCTTAGCAAACATAGCTTCTAACATATTACATATAGAAGCACTGGTTGCACAAAATGTACTTTTCTATGGACTGCAAAAATATTTGTTTATAATTTTGTATTATAATATGTGGTCATTATTGTTTTAGTTCAATGCTTACACAGCTTTAACAATTGTGACAGCGTATCACGCTCTCTGAGATCCAATACAAACTCAGTTTAAGGATGTTCCAGTGTGGCACTCAGCCAAGCAATTTTGCTTCTGGTGTGGGTGGGTGCTGAGGAAAAAGTCACACATTCTATCTTGTGTGTGTGTGTGTGTGTGTGTGTGTGTGTGTGTGTGTGTGTGTGTGTGTGTGTGTGTGATTAAACGGCCTCTCGCCAGCTTGTTTTGCAGGCTTGACAGGTCACCGCACTGTCAAAGGTTTTGGGCCCCTCAGAAGAAGTGAACACAACAACAACAAGTTTCGTCTGGCTAGTGATGGTGTTCTCCTTCCCCCTCGAAAAAGCCTGGTTTCTCTCCCTGTGGGTCTTTGCAGTGGTGTCGCTGCTTGCTGACCATCACAACAGATGCCTGTGTGTTTATCTGTTGTTATGCCGGATGTTCGGGTTTTAGCAGCTGAGTCTACTCTAGAAGGCTTCTCGGCCTTATCTGAGTGGCAGACATTAACAACAATTTATTTATTTTTCTCCTCTGCAGGACTGCTGTTTGCCTGGTTTCAGGCTGTAAAAGCAGCTCGTGGTGTCTCTCTCTAGTCTGCTTTATGCAAGGTGCTGGAAAAAAAGACAGTGGTGTGTGTGGGTCTGACTAGTCTCGATCTGTGTGTAATGATATGCAAAGTCTCAGGCTGTGATAGTATGTGTTTAGTCACCGGCTTCACTGTGGTTCTGGAAACATCTTCGGAAGCATCTCGAAGGAAGCTAAGGCAACAGAAAACAAACGCAGAAAACATTTCCGCAAATTAATTAGAGCTCTAATTGTAATGTGTACTGTCAAAGCCGAGCTGCTGTTGCCACGGCGGCGCAGAGCTTACACTGTTGCCTCGCAGCAAGAAGGTCCTGGGTTTGATCCCCACCTGTTGGCACCGGTTATCTCCCTGCCTTTCAGTGTGGAGATTGTATGTTCTCTCCGCCAACATGGAGAACGCCATCCTGTCCTTGACCAGTGATATGGACAAGTGGAACCAGAGGAACAGAGGAAGTGTGTGTGCATGCCTGGCCGCTCCCTGCACGCATGTGTACATTAACTAATAAAGACTCGTCTGGTTTAATCTTTAATCTAGGTTACCTTCATTCCCTTCTGATAACGCACACACACAAATGGTTGATGTGATAATGTCCCTTTAATGCCACTTGTGTTAGAAATAAAAATATAAAATAAAATAAATCAATTCCCCTCATATACTGTATGCAAGGCAGAATTTCTTGGCAGAATCACCCTTCAGAATATGGAGTAGTATCACCTTTCAGATGAATTGTCTGCTAGTATGTTGACTCGTTTAGCTTGTGTTTTAGACGGTATGTCCTCTTTGAAATTCTGATGAATCTAAAAGAGCAAAAAGCCTATCAAAATTGCCCTTTCTGCACTCAGACCCCAACTATTACCATGTACACCACTGGGTACCACGCTACTTGTTTAAGGTAGTAGTGTTTCAGTTGACTGAACACATTTTTTGAAATGTGAAATACTGAAATATGTGTCTTGCGATTTGCCATGAAAATTTGCATTATCATGTCACCCTGCATATTTTGTATGCAATGACATATCTTGGCCAGTAGATGGTGCTCAGTTACCAGGTCATACTAAGTGACGTCTGCGTAAACGTCTGCTCCAACTCAGCAGATTTAGTTGTTGGGATCAACAGCTGGTAAAGACATTCTTGTCATGTGAGAGGGTTAAAGATCCGCTACAAGATTCTTGTATACGTTCAGTCTCTAGTAGTTAAAATGGCGCTGTGGAGCAGTGATGGGTCCCCGTCTTGATGTGCACAAACAATTAGTAAGGAAGTCTGCTTTGGCAGAAATTTCAGGCAATCAGATTGAAATTCAGGATCACATTTCTTATCAGGATATCTTTGATTAATGATTGTTTTATATCGATAGATTGTATTTCAGAATTGTGTGTGTTTTGAGTCTGATCATCTCTGTGAATTTATAGATTACTAATATGATATTTTAACACGCAGAGTAGTCTGTATGAAATGAAAACCTGCAAAGACATGGCTCACCACGGTATAAGGTTGGCCACTACTACACTAAAGTAAAACAATAGTGCCTCTCACAAAGTAAAAGAGACAAATGTCTCCTAGATGTCTGTCTGTTTACATCAGTCCAGTGGCTCTGGGAATATGATTTAGTGTCCACAAGATTCATGGTAGAATATACAGTTACCAGCACATTGAACAAAGATAATGGCAACGGCAGTAATTGCAATTACATGTAATCAAGTGGTGGGCCAAGAATATGCATGTTTTTATTCTAACCCTACAGCAGCTGATTTCATTCATTCACCCACCTGCATAAAACCTGCACAGCCAGCACTCTGGCTGGCATGATTGGACACCATTGGTTTAATTAAAGCAAAGAGATCATCACAATTATGTCCATTTATATCCAATTATATCAATTTTCTTTCAGCCCTCACACCTTTGCAGATGGCCGATTGCTTCGCGGTTTCCCACAAGAGCCGCCACAAAAAGCATTTTATGTCGCGGAAGGGAAAAAGAATCAGTTTCCTCCTCCTGTCTGTACAAAATGGCAAGTGCAGATGTTGACATTTGGAAGCTCCACACTAGGGGATGGATATGGACGCAGTAACAGTGTCAAGGAGACGTTGCTCTTGGTGCTATGATATGAATGGAGAGAAGATAGGGAACGTTGACAAGCCGTAGTAAAACAGGCAACCAATGATGCGACTGATGCATCCTCACATGAGAGTATGATCGTCCAAACAAACTCAATGATCACACAAAATGTGATTTTCTCTCGTCTGTGCATAGGTACAATCTTAGATTAAAAGTCAAAGCATTGCAAACACACACACACACACACACACACACACACACACACACACACACACACACACACACACACACACACACACACACACACACACACACACACACACACACACACACACAGACACACACACACCACCCTGCGATATTATGCATTCATAAATCTAAAGGTTGTGACGGGGAATTAATCTAAAACGATGGTGAGTGTAAGTCACCGGATGCAAATATGACAGCTTTATTAGAAAACGAGATTGCTTGAATTTGTCTGAATTAATGTGACACTTTTTGATTAAACAGAAACCCTCCCTTGCTGGGGAGGTGAATGAGACAACAACACACAAAGAAAAAAAACCCAGGCGACTGATTTAACTCCCTATTGGACTCAGCCTGGTGTGAGTACAGCCTTTCATTGGGTTATATTTATAGAAATCTGGGTTTTATTAATAAATACTGAAAACAATATTCAGTTTTGCACTTGCCTTCTTTATATGAACATTTTATTCTAAAAGTTAATAATAGAGAAATGTAACATATCTGTTTTTTTTTTTTTTTTAAGTAGAATGCAAACATGCTTAATTGATTTTCTGGCATCAGTTTTTGTATTACACATCGTAACACCTGACGAATTGCTTCATAAGTGCGAACGATGACTCGTTCAAAAATACTGATTCAATCTTTAGGTCACCGTTCATGTCATCTGTTTAAATAAAAAAATCTGCCTTGGGTTTACCACCAAAACATGTACGTTATTATGACAGTAAATACATTTGAGTTTGTGTAATGTTTGTCAGACATTGTATGCTGTTTCTCAGATGCACCGATACTTGTACACCTGGTAAGTGAATCAGAATCTAAATCTGAGTGTACAGATTTAGATCTGGGCCTCAGGCTCCATTTTAGTTTGTAGTCTCTCTCTGTCTCTCTTTCCCTCTCTCGCTCTATCTCTCCCTTATTCTCAGGCTCGCTCACTCATTCTCTGTCTTCTCTCGTTCTCGTATCTCTTACACTCTCTAGTTCTCTTTTGGCCGTTTTTGACTACTTTTGATTTTGTCTTCATGTACCACATTACAAAATGTTTACCATGCCCATGTTTGGTATCTTTTTTTTCAGCACAACATTTCCTATATGACCTGATTATTATTTTTTCACTTTGACATACTGTATCAACACATTTGGCCAAAAAACACACAAAACACATAAAATCTGATTTGAAAAATTATTTTAATTTTTGCAATAAACAACACAAACACGCTTAATGAAGCATTGGAAATCTTGAAAATGTCACCACAGGTTGCAAAGGTGAACATACAAAGGTAAAATTGAGAAAAAAATTAACTATATACAAATATTTACAAATAAGAGCAGGTGTGGCTATAGGCGTTTTTTTCCCCCTTCAATGTCAAACAATCGAACAATATACAACTATATACAATCAAGGCAGGCGTTTGTTTTTTTTATCTGTGCCACTCCTTGAAACAGTTTCTGTCCACAATGACACAGAGAGCCACATCACAGGACTCACACTTCCAGGGAGTGAGGCTCCTTTTTTTGTCTACCAAGAGGCAGTGCTGGCAGGTCCTGCGGCCTTGTGTGGCCTTCTGGCTGGCATCTGTCACCTCAGTAATAGGAACAGGAACATGTTCGGCTCTCCTCTTTATGGGCACACCTGTCTGGTCCACTCCGCACAGCTGGGACACCAGTTCTGACAGAAAGTTCTTGTGACTCATGTGCTGTTCCTGCTTTGTGCTGCTCATCTCACAGTGCAGGATGTATGCATTTGTGGTCGCAATGTCCACAAAGTGGAGGAACAGGGTGCGATACCACTGAGCTGTTCTGCGGTGGGTGGAGTAATATTGGATCAGCTGGTCCGATAGATCAACCCCGCCCATGTTCTTATTGTAGGCAATGATGGGGGGGGGGCAGGGAATTTTTTTCTTTGCCCAGTGTCCATCTCCCGCCTTCACTCTCCTCTGGACCACCTCCGCCTCACCAGAACCCACCGCCGGATGTATTGTGGAGCACAGAGACACCTCCCGTGTGTCCATCCATTTCACAAAGACCAGGGGGCCCTCCCTGATCCATCTCACACTGCCTCTCTCTGAATTTTTGGTGAGAGAATTTCCTCTTCCGGTGGGACACCCTTTTCTGTTCTCTCTGTATGTCCCACAGGCTCCAAATTTCATGCTGGCCAAGTCAAGCAGCAACTGGGGGCTGGTGTAAAAATTGTCCATATAAATATGGTATCCGGTGCCCAGGTATGATGGCTGAATGAGGTCCATCACAGCATCATATGACAATCCATGGACAGTGTGTGTGTGTTTTTTCCCCATGTACAAGTTGAAATTGATGGTGTAACCATTACTCGACTCAGCCAAGACAAAAAGCTTTATGCCCCACTTTGTTGGTTTGTCCTTCATGTACTGGGTCATGCCAGTTTTAGCTTTTGTCGCCATCATCCTCTCATCAACTGCCAGTTCCTTCCTCGGGTGGTAATGGGCCTGGCAGGCAGTGCGAATTTCATCCAGAAGTGGCTGGATCCTGAACATCCTGTCATGCTGTGGTGTTCCCTTTTTCGCATCATTGTTGATGTCCTCCACTGGATCACTGGGGTGAATGTTGGACAGTAGTGCCCTGAATCTGTCCCTTGACATGACAGTGGCTGGAAACGGGACCGACCTGATGTGGTTCTGTCTCCAGTAGTCAGGGAGACTTGGCAGCACCACCAATGCCGTGTAGATAAGGAGCCCAAGGAATTTGTACAGCTCCTCCACTTCAATGTCAGCCCATGTAAACTTCTTACCCATTTCCTGCTGCTTTGCTGCATATGCGTTTGTGTTCTTGCAGTGTCCTCATTGTGTCCGTTGAGAAGTACAACTTGAACAGATCCATCGGTGAATGTGCTGCATGGGGGTTCATCTGGGGTCCTGGTGGTCTGTGGGGCATGAACCTGCTGATCTGTGGTGCGTTGTCAGGGTCATTTTCAGTCTTCCAGGGCTCAGAGCTCTGGGGTGGCTGGGCATGTGCAGATCTTGACCTAAGAATAACAAATAATAATAAATTACATTTATATAGTGCCTTTCATGACACCAAAGGATGCTTTACAGAAACAAAAAAAATAACAGACAATAACAACAACAATAACAAAACAACACAGGGTAAACTAACCTGAACTGACTCCTCCCACGCCCTCTCTGTGTAGTCCTCCTTGGTCCAGGCTGCTCATGATCGCTGTACATGAAAATAACACACACAAAATTTTTTTATATTTATTTTAGTTTACAAAGAGAGCAATACGCAAAACAAAAGTAATAAATGTTCATGAGAAGTGTGTCTTACCTCTCATCATCAACGACGGCATAAAGCGGGTCGTTGACTTCATCATCCATATCCTCATTGTTTCTCTGCTGGACTTTTTAGTAAGTGCATTTTCTTGAGTTTTTGGGGTGTCTCGCCTATTTTCCCTGTAGGTTCGACGTGCATGAAATTTCAAAGAAAGAAGCTCTGAAGAGTTTTGGGCTTGTGTAAATGTTGTCACAGTAGAGGTGATAACCAGAGCCCAGGGAATTTGGATTCACGAAGGTGATAATGGAGCAGATCATCATATAAAGCTCTGACCCGGTGCAGAGGATCATATGCAGGTGTGCACTTTTTTGTCATTTTTGTTCTTAATTTAACTTTTATTTAACCAGGAAAAATCTCACTGAGGTTAAAAATCTCTTTTACAAGAGCATCCTGGCCAAGACGGGCAGCAGCACAATTAAAACCTCGATCTGGATTACTCATGTATATTCCACGATATAACCTGGAAAATGTTTCGGGGCCTGACTTTGTAGTGCTGTTGTACATGGCAATCGTCAAGGTGCCAAGAGTGCAGCACTACTGAAGAAACAATTAGTCCTGCGATCAAGTGGGATTGAAGTCGTTCCACTTGTGTTTCTTCCCATTATCAATGCTCTTTTTAGCCTGGTTATTTGTGTTGTCACATGATTCTGACAGACTTGTCATCAAAAAAAAACCCTTTGAAAAGGTCAGCGGGAGTAGGGTTATGAATGTTTTTTTTGTCTGTAGGATGGTAATAAAAACACAGTGTCATAGTCAGACCCACCTATCGGTGGTTTTCTGATTGCCTTGTATCCAGCCTTAATATTGCCATAACATAGGTCAATTGTTTTTGATCCTCTAGTGTGGCATTTGACATATTGCTGATAATGTGGCAGCGCTGAAGCTCAAGTGCAGCCATTAAAATCACCCAAAATTAACTTTGGTGCGTCTGGGGAGATAGCTTCTAGATCCTGGACGTGTTGGTATATCTGTTACCCCTAGGCCTTCCACACCAGTTGGACGGGCAGGGCAAAACAATCCTAGGGGCTCTGGCAATACGTCCCGTTTTTCTTCCATCTGCCATCCAGCACCTGGTTGTGTTGTATAGAGCCTCACATTTCTCAAGAAGAGTGAAAATGTGGGTCTCATTTATACTCAACTTGGTCATGCATTCGTCTGCGTGATTATACAGTCATTTCTGACACCTGAAATCTAGGCTATGTCTCAAAACTCACAGAAATGCAGGAAATTAGAAAAACCTAGAAAACTGCATGGGCCATGTTCAAATACTGTTTTGTAGCTACTGGTGGGGCTCTGCTAGTCTTTCACTAGTCCCCTTGGCTCAGTATGCACTCAGCTCAAGAACATACACACACACACATACCAAGGCTCCATTCAGACACAGTACAGTGTCTCAGAGCTGGTGGAACAGCAGAATTCAGCACCTGGCTCTCTTCCTGGGCGGGTGCTGACAGTCTGGCTCCAGGCTGTTGTCCGGCTGATGTCCACCTCAATGTGTGGGACGTAAACTCTTGCACTGAAGGACTCCTAGATCTGCTGTAACCAGGGCAGGAGAGGTGTAGTGTAGCATAGGGTCCACCACAGAGTGGTAGAGCGCCTGATAGTCTGCCACACTATGACCATGGATAGCAGCCAAGCTTGTCTCTGGGCCAGGGAAAGAGGACATGGGGCCAGGGCGCCAGTCTGGCAAAACAGCAGCGTTACAGAGAAACCTGTCCTCCAGGGGCTCCTTCAGGGCCCTCAGGTTCTCCTCCTGCTCCTCTCCTGAGTGTGATAGAGAGATGGATGGAGGAGCAAGAGGAGGAGACAGGTCAATACTAATACAGTAAGAGACTAGCTTAGGTCTAGACAGGCTAGGTGGACAGGGTTGTACCTCAGCCCTGAGGGAGGAGTCTTCCAGCCTGGGAAAAACACACACAGGACGTGGGTCTGGGAGTACTCCAAGACTATCTTCAACTATCCAATTGGTGTTAATTGAGCAAGTGCCATATTAGAATATACAGTTTGTATATAATTGTTGTTCATGTATCAGTAAAAGGAACAGTCTTTGATCTTCTCCCTCTCCGCTGCCTTGTGAGGCCAACAGTGCCTCCCTGGGGTGAAGGTGGTCTTCTTACAGTGGGGGTGATCTTGCAGGTGACAAAACAGATGATAGCGGGTCTGAAGTGTTGGATTTGAGTGCATGCTTGACCCATGACCACCTCCCATTTAAGCTTATATAACCTGTGACCAACTTTAATGTAGCTGATATGTACAAAAATAACATGACTTAACCGCATGTTTCATCTGAACTTTAACTTGTCATACAGGTGCCTGAGGTGTGACTTGTGAACTCTGATTGACCGTCTGCTTTCACCTTTGTGTTTGACCGCTGCCTGAGAGGGAGTCTACATGCGCCAGGGGGGAGAGAATCTAGACTCTCTATGTGGTCAGTCTGCAACCTGCAAGTTTGCAGATGGTAGGCTGAGGCTTGCATTTCCTCTGTAGTGATGTAGCAAACATGAAGAGTCGAATCTCTGGCTTAGGGTGTAAACATGGGGGTGAAGCAGGGGCCTCGGGGGACACAACACACAAGTTCTGAGAATTTAGATAGGAGACGGAGAGAGGTGTAAACATGGGGGTGAAGCAGGGGCCTCGGGGGACACAACGCACAAGTTCTGAGAATTTAGATAGGAGACGGAGAGAGGTGTAAACATGGA
>OMKK01086990.1:0-11025 GCA_900302305.1 Polymixia japonica
GTTAATTTATTTAATCGTTTGACAGCCCTAATATATATATATATATATACATATATTTTAGTTAATAAGTTATTAATTTGTTATTATGGATGTCCTTGCTTCTCTATATAATGTAGATTTAATTATGTTTTTCTGCACTTTTGGGTGCAAGAAGGAGTCCTCTAGGCTGAAATAAAATTGAATCATTAAAATATCATAGGGAATCACTTTGTCCAGGCATCTGAAAGAAGGTACATCCAACAATGAGCTTGCAATAATAAAAACATTTGAAAGAAATGAATGAAGTCATGAAACTAAAATTGATACAGATCAACTGATTGCTTATTTGTCATGTTTCTTCATTTGTTTACTTTCCATTTACTTTTCATTAGGGAGGAATAAGGTCTGTGATTTGGCTCCATTTGGAAAAATGGAATTCCTCTCGTTGAAAGGCAACAGCATTAAGGAGCAAGAGTGAAAGTGCTTTTTAATGGTTTGTAATAAGCCAGTGAAGCCAGAAGCCATGCAATATCTATTTCTGCCTAAACCCGCCTGCCCCTTGATCCATGACCAATCTGATCAGTGCAGCTTGTAGGGAAAATAATATGTAAAATGTATAATCTGTTTAGGGAGCTCCTAGTTCTAACAGATGTGCTTCCAAAATTGGAGGTGAAATACTAGAAAGACAGAGCTTTAGATCTGTTTAACAAAGCCTTCAATACCACAAACAGTTACTTACAATATAAGTCATTTATAAACATAAAACTGAAAGGCTACCAGCCCTCTTGACTTTTTAACTTTTCTATCCTTATAAGGCTGTCTGTGTTCAGTTAAAGTTGTGTGTAATGCGTATTATACAATGGGTAGTTCCCACAATGCAATCTGATTGGTCAAGTAGACATTACAACCGTGCTTCAAATTACAGCACACCTAGCCATGCTCAAGCACTACCATCCAGAAACTAGCAGAGGGAGGACTGGAAGGGGATCCTTCCATTTCTCACTATTTCTTCCAAAGTTTTTTATTGGAGTTTATTTCTTGTCCCATGGAGAGTTAAGGTCAGGGGGTGTGGTTTAATTCTTAGTGATCATAAAAAAAAGTCCTTTGAGACTTTAATGTGATTAAGGCCTATATAAATAAACTTGGCTTGACTTGGAGGTCAGACAAGTGTGTTTCCCCTCTTTGTATCTCTTTGTTATCTCTCTGTGTACCTTTGCCCTTTCTATGTCTCTCTCTGTGGTTTCCCTGTGTTCCTTCTACCTCTGTGTTTCCCCCCTCGTGCATCCTGGTGTCATGTCTTGGCTGTATCTTGTTTTGATCATGCTTTCTGTTCAGTATCTAGGTTTTGTATTTCTATGTGTATTAGGTTCCCTGGTCTGTTCTACATCCTGGTGTATTCCTTGTCTAGTCCTAGTCTGCCTAGCTGTGTTTCGTTTGTAATCACCTAGTGTAAATCAGTCTTGTTTCCCCAGTCAGTCTTGTCGGTCCATTGCGTTTTCTAGATGTGTTTCATGTAGGTACGTTTGTTCTGTGTGTTTCATGTGTATGTTCTGTAGTTGTCTTCTGTAGTACTTCATTGTATTAAATTCCCTTTTGGGTTCTCTCTGCCTGAGTCCAGCATTTAGGTCCTCTCCTAGTCAGCACATAACAAAGGAATTGCAAAGGATGTAAACAAAACCCTGCTAGTCTGAATGCAAAGCATTTCTGAGGCCGCAAGTCAATTAAACTGCGCGGTGATCATGTCGGCAAAGGCATTAAATAACTGTTAGACGTACTCTCTATTAACAGAGAGCATAAAGTCCGACATAAAGGGAACACAGTGTACCATGCACTATACTGCGTATCCGATATGCAGATTTGAAAGTCGTGTTACTTAATAAATCCACGGTTGTTGACCATTTCATACCCAACCCTAGCGGTAGCTTCAGCCTGCCTTTTGGGCATCAGGCCCTCAAACAGTTATACAGCTTTATCACCAGCGTAATGGCAAAGATCTGGTATGGATCTTATGGACAGCTGTTTAGGCAGCTGTTTTAAAGGCAGCGAGCAAATCAATTGCTACAGAAATGACAAATAGCTCTTCTTGATTAAATACTATATCCTAAATGACACGGGATATAGGCACATGCTCCTCGTTCCTGACGGTATCACCGTTGTGGCAATAACAGTAAAACATAAGTTACCTGGATGTAACTCCAGTTCCATGAGTAAGTGCGTAGCCCTCTAACTACCCTCTCTCGCTTATGTACCTCCTTTGTATTTCTGTGTGTGTTTGTGTGTCTCTCTCTCTCTCTCTCTTTGTGCGTGTGTTAGGGGAGGGGGCATTTTTTTAACTGAAATAATTGTATAAATAAGAAAGAATGAAGAGACAGAAAAATACTTTTGTCACCTTTACGCCCGCTCAAGGTCTTGTGAGAGAATGAAAACGTGTAAAAAAATTTTTTTTTTTTAACCGTCTATTCATGCCTGTCATGTCTGTCTTAAATGCTTTGAAGTCACAGATAATTGCACGACGCATAATGCAAAATATTTGCACTGGAATTTTTCTTTCAACTGTTTTTTTTTTTGCATTCTAGTGTTCTATTGTGTGTCATAAAAATATTTTCCCTAATGACAATGAAATGGAGTCACCATCGTCTAGCAGTGGCCACAATGCCCATATTATCCATTTTGTTCAAGAGGCGTCAATATTGAGTTCATACCATTTTGGATAGGCGAGGGGAGCCTACATTATGTTATTATATATTACGACCAATAAACCTCTATTCTTCCTCCAATTCTAGTTTCGATTCCATGGAATCGAATCCCTCTTTGAGAACCGGTTCCTCTTATCGATGCCTGGCTCAGCGAATCCAAACGCATGACGTAATTGGAGAGAAAAGGAACAGAATGTCTGAAAGAAAGAAGCGCTCCAAGGCTTGGCTGCATTTCACACAAAAAGACGAGGAAACGGCTTCATGTAAAAAAGACGAGACTAAGAGCGATGTTCATGATCATCACGGAATCACGGATTTGTTGACACGCGAAACCGGGGTAGTTTTAATTCATTCAAAGCTTGCCGAAAGTAGTAAGAGGCGTAGAATTAATTGTTTTTACAGACTTTAGATCGAGCGAACGGTTTATTTTCTGCATATTTTCGATCTGGGACGTGAGGAATACATTTACAGACGAATTTCTCTCGTCTTTCGCCGCCATTTTGGTTCTGGATTGGGCAAACGGTTTGTAAATACCAAGCATCTTAGCATCTGGAATCGATAAGAGAATTGACAAGGAATCGGATCGATAAGGCATCAACATCGATAATTTCTTATCGATTAACATCCCTACTCAATAGTTTTGGGTAAACACTACTTTTTTCTGGATATTTGACTGGATGTGTAACTTGCTCAGGCTCCCAGTAGTCATCCAACTCACGTGAGTTAGCCTATAGAAGTTTACTATTGTATAATTTCCAAACATACAATTATTAATTCCCCTGCTAAAATCTTCCTCACTTTGATCATGCAATTGTTCTCAAAGTATTACATGCGCAATTTTTTTTTTATTTCGATAGAGTTGACCGTGCTCATATAAAAAAATGTGACTATTCACATGTTGAATAGTGTCTGAAAGAAGAGATGAGAGACATTTACATCAATCCTAACCGCACTATATTTATTTACGCACTAAAATCTTCATTATCTCCATCATGCTGTTTTGTAAATATTGGGTGATTACATGTGTGAAATAAGTTTCGATAGAGGATTGGTGGTTCTTATCAATGGAGAAAGAATGCAGCGGTCATTCATGTGTTGATTTGCGCGCTGGAGGAAACATTTACACCTGAGTACCAACGCCAAGTAGCGCAGTGCTGTGGCAAACAATGGTCAATTGTTTCGGGGAATGACTACTAAAACTGTAATAACTTTCCAGGGTGATTTTTTTTAAATTGTAAAAATGCAGGTCTTTAAAGCCACAATATTTAGGAAAAGTCCCAGAGGGGCAAGACCGTTGTAATTATGGTGTTTCAGTAATTTAAATGTTAAGCTGTTTGCCTTTATGCATTTAGGCACACCATATGCTTTATGCACTATATGATACCGAAATCAATCCCTATATAAAAGAATGTAATAGGTTGATACTGAGGTTTAGACCCACGAGTTAGTGCTTTTAAACAATCATGTGCTGTTGCTGTTCAAAGTGTGAACAGGCATGTGACAAAAAACTGTGAACCATCTTTTTGAATCATGCAGCCAACTCTTTTATCTTATATGTTCAGATGACTCAGAACTTGTCTATTTTTTTGCTGCAGAGTGAAATGCATGTACTGGAGTGTACAATCCAAAACTCCAGTGACAGAGTCAGCAAAAATAATCACAAGACCAACCAGATGTAGAGCTGATGCACTGCAGCTTTGAGAGAAGAAATTGCACAGGTAGAGGTCATGTGAGGTCACACATGCTTTGAAATCAAAATACTGTACAAGATAAGTAGAGGATAATTGGAGCATGTGTTCATTGACCTATGGAGATGGAGAGTTTATACATTTACATTTCTGTTTATCTGGAGCTGGAATCTACTGTCAATAGCAATGCTCAGTGATCTCTGACCCCCAGGGGTAGAGCGAGGGGAGATTGTCCACTAGTCCTGGCCAAAGGCCCTGCTCATAGAAGCCTATGTACAAATGTAGAATGACAACAAAATGAACCAATCAAATGTTGATGTGTGGTGGTGACACTCGCTGATGTCATCATATTGTTGTGGAACTTGATCAGTCAGAAAAAGTTGTTCACTCAAGTTCAAATTCAGCTGTGATTATAAGAAGTATTTATGCATGGATAGATGGAGCAAGCATGATCAGAGGCTGTGTCTATGCATCACTGACCCTAAGGACAGTGAGATGCCTAGTTATGTGTTAGCCAGGATCAAATGGTAACAGCAGACCAAAGCAAAGGTGGAGATAATGCAGGAGAAAGGGAGCTTTCCCGGACATATTGATTAAGGAGAGGACATTCAACAGAGGCATTCAACAGAGGACACAGTTGACACTTCTGCTTGACCATTTTGGACAACTGGCTAACCACACAGGAGGTGACACCATGGGGGTCCTTGTCTACAGGTTAGGGATCAATCACAACTGGGTCGGAGTGTGAGTTGCTATCTTCCTGAGATATCCTTCATATACAATAGGTTTGAACACCAAAAACACAAGTATAAGAACCATACAGATACACAAGGACGAAGGGAGAAAACAAGAGCAATGAAGGAGGGATTTATAATGAGAAGTATATTTAAGGACAGTTTATCATAAGTGCTCTTGAAAAGGTCAGCTGGAATACGGTCAAGGAAGCAGGTAGAGGGTTTCAATACTGGAGACAGTTTTGTATCCTTCATCTTCGGTGATTATGTCAAAGCTAGACATGATACTTGGTGGAGGAGAGGTGGTTTGAAGGGGGGTCCAGTGTTTCCTAGGATGGTTTGAATGTTGAGCCTAATATTATAATATTTTTCTTTAAAGAAAGAGGCAAATTTCGTTATGCATGTACTTGTATATGTCATAATGACAATAAAGATATTCTGATTCTGATTCTGAAATTCTTTGCATTTAGTAGGTGGCCAGTCTACTAAGTACTGTATATGGTTGAATGTGCTATTAAATGCTATTTATGGTTGAGAATAGTATTCTGGGATTGTTTGAATTGGCTGTGATAATGTTAGAGAAATGGGTCTGTCTCTCATCTCGCACTGCTTTATTGAATTTAGTAATAACGTTCTTTGTATATGTCATGGTGGACAGTCAATTTATGTTTTCTCCATTTGCGCTCTGCTCTTCTACATTCACTTTTCAATTTACAGATAGCACTGGTTTGTCAAGGCTCCCTTATGGGCGCAGCAGTGTCAAGCGCACCAAGAAGTTGACTATTGATGTGAACTTCTAGGTTGTGTATGGAGCTGGTGGAGGGAAGAGACATGGTAGTTTGACTGTCAGAAAACCTGGCAACTGCAGAGGCAGCTATATAGCGTTTCTTAATTAACTGATTTACTCTTTGCTTTGTAGTGGAAATACGTGCTTCAAACAGAACACGAAAATGATTGGAGATGGCCAGGTCATTGATAGCTGTGACATCAATGTCAATACCCTTTGATAAAACTAAGTCAGGGGTATGGCCGTGTCTGTGCATTGGTCTCTTAACATGTCGAATAAAATCAAGAGTCAATGAGATTTAAAAACTCTAGGGCCTTTGAGTCTTTGCGTTGATCTACATATAAGTTAAAATCTCCAATAAGAATTGAATCATCAAAATTAGTACAAATATGGAAACCTTAGAAAACGTATATTTGTTACTATTAGCTAGCTGCTAGGTTGCCGGTAGTTAGGAAAATGGCAGTGAGGGGAAATATTGATGAAATCCAGCCATATATGTTTTAACCGGAGTCCGGTTCTGAGGAAGAGGACGAGGAAGAAGAGGAACAGGCAACTGTACACAATCGTGGACACATCTGACTGGTAAGTTAACGTTAGCTAACATATAACATAATAATGTCGTAGTTATGTTAATAAATTACGTTAGTAAATTAAAAATATATTTCCATAAGACCAAATAAATGGATATCAGCTGCATCTTAAAATAAACTGTTTACATAACTGTTTTCCCCAGGCGTTGCAGGTGTTTGGCATACTGCAGTTTCACCAGTTGGATCTGGGGATATTTGGGACAGGGACATCAGAAAGTGGTCCCTTCATGCGTCACCCTCCGGATCAGTGATGTGTTCCCGGATGAAGAGGGTCGTTATATCGGTTTCAAACCGTACCTCCACAACTGAACTTTGACACAATGCCCTGCAACTGCGTCCTGGTCTGGCCTTTCAGAGTTGGCATTCAGGGGGAGGGGTGGGATGGGCAGCTCATGCAGCTTGGCTGTAAACTGTCCTGGGTCAGTCAGCACCTCTTGAAAGAGGACATCCATCAGGTTTTGGACATAATCTGTAAAATAAAATATATTGTTTATTTACTTTACTAAATATTTATATTTTGTTTATATTTATATTACTATTCTACAAAATCTCGAATCTGAACAGAAAACATGACCAAAACAAGATACAACCAAGACAAGACAACAGGTGGCACGAGGGGGGAAACAGAGGCAGAAAGAACATGGGGAAACCACAGGGAGAGACAGAGAGGGAAAGGCACGAAGAGAGAGAACTAACAGAGAGAGAGCACAAGCAGGGCACAGTGAGAACTAACACAGAGAGAGACAAAGATACGGATAGACACCAGAGGAAGCAGAGATAGACTCAGAGGGTAATGAGAGAGAGAGACAGAGAAAAACCAGGAGAACCAGAAAAGCAGAGAAACAAAGGACAGATAGACATGGGGAGAACCAAGACTAAGAAAACACTATACGGAGGAACAAGATAACAAAATGAACTTAAAACCATGCAGGGCAAAAGCATGAAAACAAACAAAGCAGGGCATACAATAATAATAATAACTTAGATTTATATAGCGCCTTTCATAAAACCCAAGGTCGCTTTACAGGAGAGGGGGCAGGGAAACAGATTAAGGGAGAAAACTACAAAAGGGAGGAAGGGAGAAAAAAACTAAAAGCCACACAAGTTTCATTCTTGAAGAGATGAGGAGAATAAAAACTAGTAGTCTGTAAAACGTAACGCTTAACAGAGTAACTGGAGCTCGTAATTATGCATCTATTTACCAAAGAGAAATAGAGAGCTTGATTAGCATGTCCTTAGCTTATACTCATTTGAAAGTAGGGGACCTTAAATAGATCATGGCTGCAGGTCTATTCAATTACCCTTTTAGGTTGAATGTTTATTGAGATATTGAAAGTTATGCGTAATGATGCAATGTTATATGTTTGAAGACAATGATTCACACAATAACCATGTGCAGATATTTTGTTTTATTTAAATGAAAAAGGTTACAATAGTCACTGGTTAAATGATTCATGTCAAAGTGAAATAAGCCATAATATACACAAAAGGGGTGTGTGTGATTTTCGATAAGTCTATAGTCATATGCGCTCCACCTTGAAGTCCCACATGCGGAGATGCAGGCGTATTCACACCAAACTTGCACTGCACAACATGATTTTTATTGACACACCCACTATTGCGCATTTTGGCACGAGCAATGTCATGGGAAACCAGGAAATTACTAAACGGGTGCAGTCGAGAGAGAAATCCACTTGTACCCAACAAAGTTGTCACTCCACCAGGGCCAATGCTAGATGGGAAACTAGGGCCCCGTGTGTACCCCACTGGTTTGCTGGTGCTAACGTTAAATCATTAAGCAATGCAAACATTTAATTGAGATAAACATGGTTATATGAGATGCACTTGGCTATGTGTCACATAACTGGCTTGTTAATAAAATCCCTTGCTAACAATTTCTATTTAGTTATGCATTTTATCAATGCTATTGATAAGTTGTTGCAGCCCTAATATGGATAACATGGTTTTAATGGTCATCCTACCATTAAGTGACCAATTGTGCCCTGTGGATCAGGATACAAATGCTTTATCATATAATGAACATCACATTACTTCACTCATAAAATTGCATTTTTAGGTGTAATGAGGGATTTATAAAGCACTGCTAAGCCTTTTAAAAGCCCTTTAATATCCTCTAAAAGCCTCCCTCCTGGGATTTTTGGCTGCAGAAGGGAGACATTCACAACAAATGTATTCACTTCTTATAGGCTTTGGTTTGAAATAAAATAAAATAAAAACACACACACACACAATGAATTGTCATATAATGACACCAACCTGCTGTCAGTTGACAATTTCACATCAAACAACTTCTTGGGATTACCAATCACCCATAGTTCATAGTAACATCGTAAGACTGCATTCACCCAGTAATCTGAAAATATTTTCTTTAACTCTGATTCTGAATTCAGCCAGTGGTGGATCTAACTGTTCTCAATCATGTCGTGTGCTGTTATGTTCAAATACTTCTGGATGATCAGAGACCCTTGCATTTACTGAGGAACAGGGACTCAACATAGTTCTTCTACACACTTTATTCAAGGATCTAATAGAAACCTCAATGCTTTTGATATGTACAATACCAGGTCTGAGACCATTTTTTTCCTTACTGCTAAAAGGATTGAGGAGGGGGGGAAAAGTCCATCCATCCATCTTCAACTGCTTGTCCTGTTTAGGAGCCTATCCCAGCTCTCATTGGGTGGAAGGCGGGGGAACACCCTGGACAGGGTGCCAGCCTATCGCAGGGGGGGAAAAGTGCAACACTGATTTCACATCTCTTACTAAAATAATATCAGCCTTATTCTGTCGCTCTGGAACTATTCAAATTTATATTTTTTTAAAGGGGTCATATTATGCTAATTTCCAGCTCTTTTGTTTGTCCTGGGTCTCCACTATAGTAGCTTTGCATGATTCACAGTTCAAAAGAGTCATTATTTATCTTATACTGTCCCTTTATGCAGCCCATATGTTCAGCCTCTGTCTGAAACAAGCCGTATTAGCTCCTGTGTGTTTAAGGCGCCGCTCCCTAAAAGCCCACTTTCTTCTGATTGGCTATATTTCTGAAGCCTGCTGAGGGGCGGGACCCAGTGCTTGTGAGCACTGCCTCATCATCTTGCCGGTGTGGAGTTTTAGAAAACAAACTGTAGACATCTACTTTGTCCTTGTTGATTGGAAACGGCAAGTTATCAAATACAACCGTACATGTTTGAGCCAGAATTCGATCCAGAATATGACAGTGGACAGCTTCAAAATCTGCAGGAGCAAAGACTACAGCAAGACGTCTCCGGTAAATTCCGCTCATTACCTGATATTGCTTGACATGACTGTGGATGTAGTCTTTCACTCACAAGCTAAGCTAAGCAAGCACAAGCTTATATTACAACAAAAACTATATATGCACTTAGGTGCAGGTGTGGGAAATGTTCTACAACGCCAACCGAAGTGGAAAACGTGTGCTGTAAGGAAATAACAAAGGTAACGTAACTAACTACTAAAATGTTATTCTGCTGTTGCCAAATGACTGTGTAGTATCTCCCTGCACCATCAGCTATAGTTGATTACTGATTACTTGTAATAACGTCGCTCTAAAGACATGCATGCATCATATCTCCGTTGTTGTCTTTGAAGAACTTACCGACTGTCCAAGGTTGAAACGTTGCTTTAGATTAATCAATGGATAAATACCTTCTTGACAGTGTCCCTTATGTACAGGATAATATCTACTGCAGAAAGTACTGTGACATCATGTTGAATATTGTGCAACCTAAATATAATATATATATTTGAAATACGACGTATACATCTTGAAGCTAAGAACTTGTAATGAACTTGTATACACACTACAAAACATCAACAATATCTGCAGAGCAGACTATGGACCTGTCACAAGGAGAACAGAAGAGTAACGTTTTCTTGTTGTCAAAATTGTGTTATAACTTGGAATTCAATTTTCTTCTGTACACACACAAACAGATGATCCCCAATTGATAAAAAAAGAAATCACACAACACAATTAATGGTTTTAATTACAACACAAAGTGCACACCATATACATACTAATGTTGCAAAAATACAGACAAAGGCTGTCAATATCTGAGGTAGTATCCTGTTACCTGTAATTCACAAGACTATATACAACATCATTTCTTTCTGCATTTGTAAATGTCCTTCACTGAATTCAGCAGAATGTCAAACACAAAATGCAGCTGACAAGTCACACAATGACTACTTCATGTAATGATGATGTCTTCTCTTTGTTTCAGACGTTACAGTGTTGGAGATACCTTGGAAGACATGTCAGGGTCGTCATCCCATCGTGTGTTGTTGGCTGGATACGCCAGGAGTTTCCTGATCCTGACGGGAACTATGTTGGGTGGTGATCTTGTCTAAAACATGACATGTGCCTGGCAATGACCTCCTCCTTTGAGGTCTGGACCTCTCCTAGGTCTGTCAGACTGCGTACACAGGTCCTGTAGGATGGGGATTTGTTTGAGTTCACCCATGTATGTGGTGGGGTTGTCAAACAAGTCTCATCAGGTCACTTACATATTC
>OMKK01086991.1:0-23768 GCA_900302305.1 Polymixia japonica
AATATCTTCTAATTAGTCAGAAGATGCAAAAAAAATATAAAAATATAATAAAAGAGTGACTCACTTTTTACTTTTACCTTCACACTTTTGTTGTTGTTTTTTTTCAATCAAGGTTGTACTTTTTCCACGTATACTAATGTTTTACTGCGTTGAATTCAGAAAGGCTGATGATTTAACTGGCCCCCCCAACACACACACACACACACACACACTCTAACCACAGTGATGATTGTAGTGCAGAAAGTGCCTCAGACACACTGCAACACATCTGATTTGGGGGAAGCTGACAGTAAGGGGACAGGCAGAGCAAGGGGCAGTCTGCTGACCTGCACATGTCAGACCCATCTTTTTTTTTTGACATGAGGGGCCGGCGAGCTCTCCTTCTAATTTTACACATGTCAGACTCTGCAGGCATGACAGTAACAGCAGACTATGGATGAGAAGTGATGGCCTTTACTCTGATTTTTATTACTAAACTTGTACCTCCGCTATTCTCAGAATCGACGAGACGTACCTTGGTGCCGGCGTAACTTCTAGTTTAGTTTAGTGTATATACGTTCTGCTGGAAATACCTTTATTTGTATTTTATTTCTTCCTGTGCTCCTTTGTTTTGGACGCTGTGGCACTCGGCCCGTGAGAGATACTTTGGTTCTGGGAAAACAAGCGCCGGAGACAAGGAGGTTGAAAGGATAACTTATTAAACATACTGGTGTGGGCGGAGGACTGAGGAGTAGAACCGGACCTGGTAGAAGACGTAAAACAACACAGGAAATACAGGGCATGCTGAACACTTCCTGTCCACGTAGTGAGGGATAAAGTCTCTGTAGTACCACACCAGCCCCCCAAAAAGTTCTCACCTTGTGACAGGTCTGGGTCGTCAGGCTGTGCTCCTCAACCTTGCTCCTCACTTGTGCTGCTGTGGGGTTACGCCCCCCCCCTCCCTACGGTGTGACCCCCTCGATGACCTTCGCATCTCTCGTAGAGCCTGCGTTAGGTTGGGATCCATCTGTTGGGAGGCGGCGAAGCGGCCAGCTGGAGCATTCGTTACCCAGTGTCCAGATGGGGAGACTTCTTCTGATGGGTGGCATGGTCCCGCCTCCTCAGGATTCTGGCTCTCTCCTTCTTCTTCCTGGTCTTGGGGTTTGGAGTCAGAATTGTCCGTTACCGGGGAGACCACTGCACACACTGGTTTAGCGCAAAAAGTTGACAGTCTGTCCCTGTGAGTGAGTACTGGTACCAGTTCTCTGGTACTGGTTCTCTACTGTTTGCTAGTAAGCAAATAAACATAGTTAGTTGCATTTAATAGCTCATATGTGGATGTACAATAATACCTGGATTCCACAAAGGAGGTGCAAATGTCCTGCTAAAAAGTGGATAGACTTACTGTGACCTAAAATGTAAAAGGTTAACTGAAATGTTGCCATTTAGATCCACCATTTAGAATAAGACATGACATCAGGTAGAAGTTAAATAAGTAATATATTCTTCAAATCAGCTGGAAATACATGAAGGGGAAGCTAACGAGTGCTTGAACTGTGTGTACTTACTGATATGCTAAAACGGCAGTCAAGCACATAGTATGATGGTTTGAGATAACAAACTAGGTGGACTGGAGATTCTTTGCGTCACGCTGCAATGTAGAAATAAAGTTAGCATTGGTCATATTAGTGTCATGGTTATATTTATATATCTCCACAGTTTGAAACAGCTGCTCAGCTGCTCATTTAGCACAAAAAAAAACACTAATCTTTTTTTTAATACATAAATGTTTTCACTTTTGTTACGCTCTGGCGTTACACCATTCAAAATGGACGTCGTTTTGGGGAAACGCACTCATCCACTTCTCTCTCAATTGTTTGTTTAGAGAGACTGGAGTAAATGGTCCCTTCACTTTTGGAATTGGATGCTCAGACCTTAGCCCCTTCCACCTTCCTTTGTATATTTTACCATGGTGCCTATGCATGGCACTTCCATTTAAAGTGGAGAATAGCCTTCAGAGCAGTAAGCTGGACTAGGATGCAACCAGGCATCAAGTGTGAGGGGAATAATTGCATTTTTATACATGCAACTGCCGTAGCCTATCTCTTCGCAAATAAGCAATGTCTGCTCCACGTGTTTTTGCAATCTCAGTGTTTTTCATTGTGTGAACGGTGCGCTTAAATGTTTGCTATTATTTATGCTCCCCAATGATGATGAAAATGCATGAATTGAGTCTAACAAGGCTTTACAGATAGAGGAATAAATTGTGGGACTAACAATGACACGTACTCATACAAATTGTTTGTTGTTTGAATATTTAGTTCCCATGGAATCCATCCTGACTTCGTGATCTCTCATGCTATTAAATTGGACAAAATTATGCAGCTGAACAGAGTTAAGTGTTAAAACTGATGGGTCTTGTTGTGGCTTCTGTGACTTCTCTATGGTTTTAAACCAGTGTATCAAATTACAGCATTATCTGTGAACCACATATTAGCCTTATCCCTCGCCTGCAGTTGCTGCCGTCTCTGAGAAGCAACCGTGTACAAAAGTGATTGACAAAAAAGAGATAAATGAAAGGATCCTTTGGTGTCTACCACAGATTTTATATTCTCCACTTGGTACCAATGGAGAGAGCTATTCTAAATGTATGCATGGCTATAAACTCTGCTGGCTGTCACTCTGCAAACATTCAAATGTGAAGTGAAGTTGTTTTCAATTTCTTAGGCATCATTTCAATACGAGCCAGCCATCAAAATTTCCACAAAAAAAAAAAGTCTAGTCAGTTGTTTTGATTTTGTTTTCTTGTTTTGATTTTTTGTGTGGAGGGCTGTTGATACCGTTTTTGTTCATAGGGAAAGTGCATTGGAATTGAAAATTATTTTTATTGTTTTTCGACCACAGCTTGAGACTGATGAATACATATAGGCAAGGAATGGGGACCAATAGATAGTATTCAGCTAAAATGAGCACGTCATAGAAATGTACAATGAAAACAATTTGCCAGGCTAAGGTAAAACTTGAAAGTGCAATAAGGAACACCAGGTTGCTTTTTACTAAAGACTGCACCACAAATGAAACAGCATTTCTAAGCTAGGTCTAATGGGGGGACACTGATCATAGCATGATCCCAAGGCTGAACCTATAAACCCAGACTTTACAAGAGGGGGTGCTATTATGGCCTGCAGAGCTGTCTTTAAGAAACACACAATAAAGTCAGGTGTCACAGCTGGTATTCTGTGTTACATTTTACATCTACGTTTTGGCATTTAGCTGATGCTCTTATCCAGAGCGACTTACAATAAGTGCAAACAGTAGAGTAGGCAGACATATGTATTTCAACCATCACAACAAGTAGTCTAATAATAGAGATTTGCCATGATAAGTTGTGTAAACTGAGAATAATACACATTATTCCCAAATTATGAAAATATAACATTATTGCATATAGTCTTGTTTTAATTTAGGTGTGATGAAGAAAAATATAGCCCCATAATGATCAAGAGCGTATCCATGACAATCACTTTTGTGCTTCTCAGGCATGTACACATAAACAATTTAGCTTAGTTATAATGTGCAGCTTAATTTTACTATAATCAGAACAAAACAATCAAGTTAGATATCATCCAGAAACCTGTAACATTAAGAGTAAATGGTTGTATACTGTATACACACATCAGCTGTAAAAGGAAATACAAAACAGTTTGATTTAGAGTTTGATTTGTGGCCTTCAGATATTTTTTTAATGTGGTAAGCTACTTTTTACTAATGATACTGTTACTGTTTACACAATAGTACAATTCACAGAACAAACCAATTATAATTGTAAGATCCTACAGGTCTACATGGTGGTTACTGTAACATGAGTATCCAATGACTTCCTTGAACACTAATTTCCACATGCATAGGGAATTATAATACATTCTAAAATGATCAAAGTGTGTAGAAAACTATGGCAACGCATGGCTGCAGGTCAGAGTCATCTATTTTTTGGTGTGGCAAGTGTTATATAAAGCTGTGTTATGCTATAAGACCGGTGGGTGTACGAAAGTACCTTTGAACAGGAATAGGGGAAAACATTGATTTAAAACTGAATTAATACCAGTTTTACTGGGCTACACTTGTAGGCACCATGTTTTTGAATTTCCACCTTGTTTATCACCTATAACAGCTATGCCAAAACATAAGTCAGACCATTGATGTAAAATAGACAAGCTGATATTAGAGTAAAAAGACCTGTAAGAGATAGATAGATAGATAGATAGATAGATAGATAGATAGATAGATAGATAGATAGATAGATAGATAGATAGATAGATAGATAGATAGATAGATAGATAGATAGATAGATAAAGGTAGAACTTCTAACTTCTAAAGGTAGAAGAAGTAGATAGATAAAAGGAACTACAATCATCACAGCAGCAAACACTTGAGAATCACTAACCATACAAATTGCTCTGGGCAAGGGCAGGACTCTGGCATTGGTTTGACTGATAGCACCTTTTGTGACACACCTCAGCAAAGTTACCAGGTAGACCGTAATTCTCTGTTTTTCTCCAGGCTATATGGCCAGGTCTTAAAGTTCATTCAGGTATGGCTCAATACCAAGAAACAATGAGGCACTGCAGCTTAACTTGCCTGCAGAATATTTGAATTCAAAGGCAGGAGCCAAGCTGCTGGCTTGTACCTACCCTCGCACCACACCAGTAAAGCCACTTATGAGGATATGACTCACCAACTTGCCCCGAGGCCCACAGCAGAAAACCTTATCTTTGCAGACCAAGCACATGGGTGACACCCAGGAAGAAGAACCCAGCTGCTTTTTTGTACCCTATCAAAGGCGCATAGAGAAATTTAGTAACCAAAGGTCAGTCCCAAATATTTTTCCATCGGCAAATAGTTTCCATCAAAACAACATGACAGGTAATGCAGATAGCAGCCAATTTGCATAGACTGGCCGACAACAGGGATTTACAGTGGCACGACCACGTAAGGTCTGAATCCACGGCAATGCCTCATAAATAAAAGAGGAAGGAGTTCCAACGTTTTCCGAGTGTGAAAAGATGTGTCACTTAGACGGCAACGCCTCTCCAATTGCAGAACTCTCCAACTTCGGTCTTTCATAGCCCATACTGCAACAGCTATTAGTGTTGTGGAAGAAATGGTCTTCTTTACAGCATTCTACAGTTTCCTATTCAATTGCTTGAGTCAATGACTGGATTGTAGATCGCCCATACTTCACTGCTTTTACTTAATAGCAACTCTCTGCGTAGTAAATGGACTTTCTCAGCCCTTTAAAAGGCTATGTAGATCCCTGAAGTAAGAACTGTTGCCACTGCATGGCATCGAATTTATGTTGCTATCAGTGTTATGTACTCTTGCGCGTGAAGAGATACTGTCACTCCGAGAATGTGCTGATACATGTTTTCACGCTAAGGGTCTTCTATACTGTCATGTTCGCTTGAAACAGTGTGGGATAGATAAAACGAGTAAAAAAAAAAAAAGAAGGTTATGAGCTTAAATAGTCTAATAGAGATACGTAGTAGTGCATGAGATGTTTGACCTCAGTGGAAATGCATCCACCGCCGACGCCACATTGCACAGACCCATACGCTGTTGGAGTAAACTGAAATGTGCTTAGTAAGTAGCTAGCTAAATCTAAAGTCTAGTTTCATAGACAAGGTGGCATTTGTTCCTGCAAAAGAAAATGGTTGTTGGTAAAAGTGAAAAATGATTGAAGATTGAAGATTCTTTATTGACACGTGTAACAAGTACAATGGAATGTTTACCGATATACTCCTGCAGTATCACTTCTTAACATGAATTCTAAACAATAAGTAAAACTAAGTACATAATAAGTACAGTAACAAAGTAACTAAGTAACTATTATCAATACTATGGCGGGTGGTGCAAAAAATGTAGTAAAGTGACCAAGTGCAGTACAGTAATAATCATACCATAATATACAGTAACAATAAGGTAGTAATGGCAAAAAATGACGTATTGAAGCAACAACATAATGATAAAGTATAATGATAAATGATAAAGTGACCTGTGCAGTGAGTCCAATAAAGTCCAATAATTGAGCAATTAACAGATCAGTAAGCGCAGTGCCTGTGGGTAGAGACTCTAATATTTCATGCGGGCTTCGCATCTTGCTTCGTCTACTGGACTGCTCTGAGCGTGTGGGTGCGGCAGCTGAAAGAGTTTTACAATGCACCTATCACTAACCAGGGCTCCGCCCTCCTGCCAGCCTATGTAAGCTGGCGTTGAGCTTGTACTCACCCTTCCGTTCCTTTCAGCTGAGGATTTTGCTTCGCGGGTATGGATATTACCTTTGACAACGTCACACCCAAACAGCCCTTTTCAGGGCCACTGTTCAGGAAAACAGTTGGTGCCCAGGGTGACTGTGGTCCTGTATGATGGAGCTGGCCTTGTTGACACCTGGTCCAAAAGATGTCCTCGGTGGATGGAAGTGCACACCCGATAATCTGTTCCTTTCCTACTTTCCCTGTCCTGTGCAGTATTGCCAAACCACACAGTGACACCACCCGTCAGAATGCTCTCTACTGCGCCACAGTAAAAGCTCACAAGCCACTGTGTGCTTATGCCTCATTTCCTAAGGCACCGTAGGGGATAGAGGCGCCGGTGTGCCTTCTTGACCATGACCTCCGTGTTGTGGGTCCACGCTAGGTCGTCAGAGATCTGTAGTCCCAGGAAACAGAAGCAACAGGAGCCAGCTGGTCCGCGCAGGTCTTGAAGACACAGGGGGAACTCCATCTGGACCAGCTGCCTCTCCTGCTTTGACCCTCCTGAAGGTTTTATGGACCTCAGACTCAGACAGTTGCAGTACGTAGTCCTCTAGATGGTGGGCCATTTTGGTGGTTGGCTCAGAGTTCTCCCTCTCAAAGCGAGCATAAAACAAGTTTGGCTCGTCTGGTAGGGAGGGGTCATGTTGGTGACTCCTCCTGAGCTCCCCTTGTAGTCGGTGATGGCCCTCAGTCCTTGCCACATGTGCCTGGTGTCAGAGCCCCCGTACTATGATTCCAGTTTGCTTTTGTAATCTGCTTTTGCAGTTTCGATGGCCTATCTGAGGTCGTACTTGGCCTTCTTGTAGAGTCCCCTGATTTGAAAGCGGTACTCCATTCCTTTAATTTGTTTCGGATGTCTGGGTTCATCCCTGATTTGCGGTTTGGAAATGAGGGAACAGTCTTGGTGGGAATGCATTCCTCCACCAGCCTATTAATGTATCCAGTGATGTGATCTGCATACACACCCAGATCTGTGGTCTTGAATACACTCCAGTCCATGATGCCCAGCCCACCCTGCAGCTGTAGTATGGAGTCACACCGTTCTAACTGTTGTGGGCATGGTTTTCAACTTCTGTTTGTAAACAGGAAGTAGGAGCACGGAGTCTCGTCTGACCTGCTGAAAGCCGGTCGTGCTAGACATGCTGTATCGTGGTGTAGCAGTGGTCAAGAGTCTTTCCATTTCTTGTCGGACAGGTGCAGTGGTTAAAGGTATAATGAGTAGGATTTTCCTAAAAAAACAATGCATAGACTCACAGAAAAATAATCCCTCTCAATCATCATTTATGACCCACTAGATGTGTGTGGCGGTGTCTGTATCTGCAGATATGCTGCCCTCTGTCTGTATTTTATTATTTTGCTGTGTTCGGGACGTTTCTGGGCGTCAACTCTATAAAAGGCAGTGCACCCGTGTGGGTGTGTAGCCCCCCAACCAATAACAGTGTGCGGGGTGTGACAGCGGGACTCTCGTCTCGTCTCCTCTAAACTGTCGTTGAGCCGGGGAGGAGGGGCCAACTTTGAACGTTGTGTTTACAAACTGCAACCGACAAATCCTACTCATTATACTTTTAAAGTCACCCGGAATGACGGGGACTGCCTTGGGGTAGTTGAAGTTTGTTTGATTGACCGGCGTGTGCACAAAAGCCTGTAGATGACATTTAACATTCAGGCTTCAGTAATTTGAGGGAAATCAGAGGAATCCTGAATCCTGTGCAAATCGTTCTCTGCAATTACAAACACAGCAACAGTGTCTTTCCCACTGAAACTAATCTAGTTAGGATAGCGCTATAGTGCAATTGGCAACCTTGGTTGTGACGACTGCAATTAATCGTCATATTTCTCAAATAGCAATTATCATACATCAAATGGACTGATAGCTTCTTCATAAATAATTCAAGTGTATGATCTGCTATTCCAAGATAAGCAACACTGTACTATAACAGTGACAAAAATAAAGGAGGTTACATACAAAATAATTAATGTGATGTTCCGTTATTAAATCATCACATGTTGAGGTGGACTTTATCTTGTATACCTTATTATGAAAATTAAGTACAAAGTCACAATACTAGTACTTAGTACTGGAGATCATTAAATAGTTATATAGGCTTAATAAAAATAACCATAATGTTCTTAAATGCCTATGAATGCATTAGTGAATATAAGTAATATATTAGGATTTTCCTGTCAGTTGTCATGGGGGATTTTATTCTTATGTCAGTGTACAACAGCAATGTTCTTGAAGTACTGACATGAAATAATTCAAATTAGTCTGGCAAAAGCATTTTCTACTTAAATAATGTGACAACATTGAATTTTCACTCCTAACAGCCAGGAATAAGACGGCATATGTATTAAATAAAGATTTAAGCATTCTGTGAGAGGAAGCTCTTGAGACATTAATAATGAATAGAAGAAGAAATAAAATATGTAACAGAAAAAGTGACAGCAAGGAAATCTGTACAAAGTAACATAGTCTAATGTTTGATATCCATGTAGTAAGAATAGAAAAAGATGAATGAGTACCACTGGGGGATTTCTTTCAGGTCCCAGCACATTGCTCCTGTGTGATTCAAACATAGAGAGAATACTGTCTTTACACAATGAGTTAATTAGCCATGAAAGCCAGGCATGCGTAAAAATAATAAATGTACTTTAATGAATGTTATTATCTGATTCAACTTAAACAACATTTATAGGCTAGGAAGAATTATATATTAGGTTACCCTGGTTTTATGATGCAGAAGTTGAACGTAACCTGTGTGTTTGCACCCAATTTGTTAACTCAGAAGAGAGCCTTCTTGGACATTGTAACCTTTAAACTTGAGTTATGGCAACTTGAATTGCTGGTGCATTTGCATTCTATTCACTCCGATCCTCTTTGTACACTATGTAAATGTTTCTCATTTGAAAAAGAACAGTGACTAGGATAGATCACACAACATCAGTTGAGATAGAACTTTATTTATCTTTATTTATTAACAAGCTACATCAGGTCCCAAGGTTGCCCTGTATTATTTTAGCAAAAAGTAAGTTGTGACTCCCATCAGGCTCAACATCTGGCTCTGTATCTAGCAAGCTGCGTAGAGACAAATATTAGTTCTATGTGTTGGGAATTAGTCATGTTTTAAAATAATGCTGCCAACGGGTCTTGAGAGGAGCCATTCTCATAGTTGTTGCATTTCTTAGGATAAATATTAATTTACAACACTGAATCATTTCACATTAGCATAACCCAGAAAATATAGAAATCAAAGATATAATAAAAATTGATTATTGATTACTTCTTTAAACCAGTTACTATTCAGAATTGCGAGCAACCCCACCCCAAACAGAATTCCTATAATTGGTGAGTGTCACATGTATATTCTATATGATGTATGCATACTATATTGTATCACCTGGCCCCTCACTTCTACTGGATTTATTAGCATCCATTGTTGCAACAACATTATTTTTGCAGGACTGCAGATTGTACAGCCTAGCCCAGTGAATGTCGCTTTGTGGGTTGGCCATTTCTACAATATTCTCCCAGTTCTCAGTCAGACTTAATCTTGTCAGTTGTCTGACTTAATTTTGGAATTTTGAAAGATTTCATGTTAAAACAGCAGTTTACCAGCAGTTGAAGGAGCTACAATGGCAAATTGTAATGTTCATCATCATTACTACACGTTGGAGTCCACCATAACATTAATGACTAATGAATATCTTGTTGAAAATTAATAGTTATATTCCTCCATATGACAATTTAAGGCTCAACTTTTTGATTCATGATTACAGTATCGGTAATAACGGGCTTGTGCTGATGACTGTTAATACTTGCGACTCAACTGGCACTTTAGCTTACTCATAACAGTGTAATTACCAAACTGCTGTTCCCAAACATCAACCATTGTAAAATCCCATTAGTCTAGGATATTTTTGTGATCAAATTTTCATTGAAATTCAAGATATACATTGATAACTATTAACAAAAACAAAACAATAGTAAACATAACATTTAAAAAACAAACAAAATAGAACTAATGGCGACACCCACCCCCCAAATAGATCTCCATATAATACACTATGGAATTTGTGTTCGAATGACAAAAAAAAAGACGGGGAAAGTCAAAAAGTCATATGTGAAGGAGCAGTTATGATACAATAAAGTTACCTAAATTCTTGGATTTTACTCCAGGATAAGATAGTATTCTCTTCAACACCATGCATCCCAGCCACTGAAAGTTCCATACTAACAACATTGAGATAAACACATAACTACTGTGATTTTGAGGTTTATAAGAAGATACAGAAAACAATGAGCCCCCCCGCCATGTTGCATATATCATATCTACTAGTAGAAATTATATAATTGGACCAAGGAGGAGTTTCGATTGTTTGAGAGAAATATTAGCATAAACCAAGTCCTCTAACCTGTGTGGAGAGGCAAGGCTATCTTCAATGCATTTCCAAGATACTGATGCTTCTGGATTAAGCCAGGTTGAGAGAGGCCTCAAAACAAAAGACCAAAAATGATACTTGACATTTGGCACCGAAAGACTGCCCTTAGATTTATGCCTACATAATGTGGACATCTTGGCCTGTGGCTGTTTCCCACACCATACGAACTTGGAGATTAATGAGTGAAATATATTCCAGTAGTTAGATGGGGAGGAAGGGGTAACATAGATGCAAAGAAGTTAACCCTAGGTAGGATATCCATCTTCACAATTGATACCCGAGCCTGTAAGGACTTGGGAAGATGAGTCCATCTGCTAAGGTCAGATTTAACCCTTTTATAAGTGCCCAGCATTTTCAAGATGATTCTGTTTAAGAAAGAGAAAATTTAAACTCCAAGGTACTTAAAATGTTTAACAATGGGGATATATGATGAAGATGGTAGTGAACTCGGTATCAGATATTGATTCAATGGTAAAAGAGCTGACTTGGAATTTATTTTATAACCCGAAAAGGAACTGAAATCTGCAAAGAATGTGAGGAATGGAGGTAGGAGCTTTATCGACATATAATAAAATGTCGTCAGCATATAGGGAAATTGAGTGACTGGTATTATTAAAAGTAATTGGAAAAATAGATGTATGTTTGTGCAAGTGGTTTGAGTGACAGGGCCAATAGAGAGGGACTAAAGGTGCAGCCTTGATGACAAGAGTGTGATGTGAAATTGGGGGAGGCAATACCACCAATAACAATCATAGCTGTAGGGTTTTTATATAGTTGAGTCATTTTGATAAATTTTGACCCCAATCTGAATTGTTTCAGTACATCCCACAGATAATCCCACACAAGCCTGTCAAATGCTTTTTCCACATCCAGACTAAAAACAGCGCTTGGAGATGCGATATCCTTTGCAGCATATATGATATGCAGAAGTCAGTGGATATTAATGTGACTTAATAAAACCTGACCAATTTGGTCATATAAGGCTCAAGATGGGATGCCAAGACATGAGCAAACGCTTTGATCTCGGTAGTAAGGATGGAGAGGGGTCCTTGCCAGGTTTAGAGAATACAGATAATTTATAATAATATAATAAAAATGTATATCTTTTAAAAAACACCCCTTTTCAATAGAGCAGTTAATCATATCCAACAGACATGGACCTAACAGTGGAAAAAGTGAAATAAAATTCTGGGGGAATACCGTCCCATCATGGTGATTTACCCCTTTTCATCCACGCAATGGCTTTCTGTAGTTCGGTCAATGTGATGGGGACCCCTAAATTATTGGACTCATTGGATGGGAAGTGTCACATTTTGTAAAAAGTTATCACATTTCGCTTTGTCAAGGGAAATTTCAGAAGCATACAGTTTAGAATAAAATGAGTGAAATTCTTAGATTATCTCTTTAAGGTCAGACAAAACTTTCTGGTCAGGGCAAATAGATTTAATGCTAGCATGCTTCTCACATTTTTGTAGGTTTAAGGCTAAGAGGTGGCTTGGTCTGGATTAATTAATAATTTCTTCTGGATCCGTGAATCAGAAGTTTAATTCGTTTAATTTTATTTTAATGGATTCAATTTGTTTTTTCTTATCCTCTGAGAAGCCAATATTTTGCTGGTAATGCGCAAAGAGTTTAGAGTAGCCTCGTAATGTTGGGCTGTATGACCAGAGCGGTTGAGTGCTGGGTCCAATATAGCATTCATATCGGCAAACGAGAAGCCTTGCAACTTGGTTAAAAGATTGTTAATGTTATTAAAGAAAGTAGGGTCAAATAGGTTAGGAGCATAAAGTGCAACAAATGCGATTTTGCGTCCTGCTAAATTTGTTTTAATATAAGCAATGCAGCCATCAGTGCTTCCATAAGTTTCTATAATGTTTACAGAGAGGTTACGTTTAAGGACCACTAAAACACCGCAGCTCTCTGTTATGATGTTGGCTCGGCCAGACACTCTCACTTCCTTTTATTACTTTATTATTTTATTACTGCCCCATTAGTCCAATTGTATATTTGTTATCATTCCATTTACAACCTATAACTTGACTGTCGACTCGGCACCTATTGCTCACCTGGCCATCCTGGAAGGGGATGAATGCCTTCCCAAGATTTTTTCGGAGCGTTTTTTCTTGTCGGATGGAGGGTTAAGGTCAAGAGGTGTCGTTTATTTCTTTGTGATTGTGGGCTTGTGAAGCCCTGTGAGACTGTAATGTGATTAAGGGCTACATAAATAAACTTGACTTGACTTGAGCTCTTAGAGTTACGTGAGGCTGCAGCAGCTGTGTAATAGTGCCTATTAGCAAAACAATGACAATTCTTACTGTCAAGATGGGATTCCTGAATAAGTGCCACCTGAATATCATGCCTCTTCAGAAAGTCTAAACATGCAGAACATTTAATAGGACCATTAAGGCCATTAGTGTTCCAACTGGCCACATTAAGTGTAGTCATGTGGATAAGTTATGAAAAGGATATTACACATCCTACTGCAAAAATATAAGTAAATAGGAGATCTATCACATCCCATAACCCAGTTGCCATAAAAATCTAGAAGTAATTTACTTCACCGGATGAGTCTATTAGTGTTGGCTTTAAGATCCAGGTAGGCAAATCTGAATAAAGTCAAAGAGGTAAGGCCACGAACTGTAATATCACAATGCTGGTGATAACATACAAGATCGTGTCTAGAGTTCCTTGTTCCGGTTGCTGTTGGTGAATTCCTCTGCCTCTCTGTGGGTCTGGAACATGTGTACCTCTGCGCCGCGGGTCAGCTTGAGTTTTGCAGGATAAAACAAAAAGGTGCTGAAACCCTGCTGGTGCTGAAACCCCTGTTGTTTAGCGGTAAAATTGCTATAAACCGCAGCAAAGTGAATCTCCTTGCCCGCGGCCGTGACCGGAGTGTTCCTGGATGTCTGATTGAGAAGTCTGTCTCGGTCCGTAAAACGGAGCATCTTGCAAATAAAAGTATGAGGGGGTCCTGAGTTGCGTTCTGGACCGATCCGATGTGTTCTCATCACCTCAAATTTCTCATCGGCAAGAGCAGGGAACCACTTCGGTAGGGATGATGAGTTGGATGCAAGGGGGTCACTTTTCTCGATTTTCTCCGGCAAATTTTTGATCCGTATATTGTCATGGTGTGGCCAGTCCTCGTGCTGAGCCAGGGTAGCTTCCATGCCGTTGCACTTTTCCTGATGGTTTCCTCAGCTTGAGCCACACACAGTTGTGCAGTCCTTGTGGTCTGTTTTTAACTTTGAGATGGCTTTGGAATTAGCTGAAACATCATTGTGAATCTTGCCCAAGCGGTTTTCAAACTTTGAGAACTGCTCAGTCAATCATGGCGGCTAGCTCCTTGTTGTAGTTAGCAGCATCTTTACAAGAGTCTTGGGGTATCTAGGTAATTTGGTAATAAGTAATTTGTGCCATTAAGTGAGGTTAGTGCAGAAAAAATTTAAGTTAGTGGATAATAATAGTAAAAAATGGAGGAAGTGAGTGGAGCAAAGGTCTTAGACAGCCATCTCCTCTGCAGGTTACCTGACACCTGATTAGTCTAGAATTAGGATATTGCCATTTCTGTACATATCAAACATTGATTTGAGCATTCATTTTTTTCAGCATTTGTATTGTTTTTATTTTCAGTTTTCTAACTTTAAAGACCTTCATATCATTCTGTATTAGTTTAGTTTATTTATTTACGCATACTAAAAGAAGACAGAGGGAAAAAACAACAAATTGTATCGATGAGATAAAAAAAACAACGTAGTTGTTGTCTCACCTCAAAAGTATTCAACTGACAAGTTAGGACTCAAATGAATACGATAACAGAAACTAAATGACAAAACACTATGCAACGATAACAACAGTATAGAAACTACAAAATGCATAAATGGCAAGTACGAAATCAAAATTGCACTGGTGGAGGCTATGCCAAGAGATAATGAAAGTCCCCTGCCTCTGGACCTAGACTGAATCCCACTAGACCATTTTCATAACAAGTAGCAGAGATGAGTGGGCTGCCTACGTTCCTATAAATAAATAAATGACTCTTTCAAATAAATAAATAACATTTTAAAAGTATTATTGAAGTGTCTTGTGTTGTAAGTATGAGCTCAGATATTTATCTGAAAGTAAACCTAGTAGGAGGTGAACCTAGGTGAAGGACTCTTGTATACAGTATACTGTATGTGTGTATGTATGTATATTTTAAAGTACGTATTACGTTTGATATATCGTTTTTTTGAAGATCGACAGAGTCGACAAAGGGTGGTGCTTAATGTTAATGTAAGTCCAGCTATCCACTAAGCTTACATATCTGTTCTGTAAAGTCAAAAAATGTGAGCCCAAGCAATATTTCAGGCTCTTCATATAATTTTAGATGTCTTTATTTTTCGTGATTGGTTGGTTTTATTTCACTCTAGATTCATGGAAAAATCACAACAAACAATCCATTTCAGGATTGTCGGGAAGCTCTCCACACCTGAACCTGTTTAGGCCTGTGTTTGTAATACCTTTACAAAGGCAGTCTTATTGTCAGTGAAGTAGCTCCTTTATAATCTTTGGTATAGAGGTTAGCGAATGCTAAATTATTGTTGAATAGGTAGCAGGGGTGGCCTGAACCCTTGCTTCAGGGAAACCGCAAATGGCTGACCCTGGACACTGACCCACCTGCGGTTATATCCATGCATGTATCTGTGTTGAAGAGGTTTTATACTTAGAAAGCAACATTACAGATCAAAAGTCCCTATAAATTCAATGAAGCACATCTGTTCTCATAACTAAACTACATGAGGTCGACAGTGTGTACCAATGTCAATGCTATTTCCCCACGCACTAACTCTGGGTGGGTAGTATCATCCAGTTTACTGATACCTATTAACCTTCATTCATTTGAATAGATTAACTACATCTCATATTGTACTGCCCCCGTCACTCTTAGTTCTGAAGTTTATTTTACAATTTCCCCACTGAATGCATGAATGTCATACAATCTTGTATAATAGTAATTCCCAGCAGGAATTAATGATATGCTATTGCATTGCCTGTGTCTCTCTGGGTGCCTGGACAGGTATGGTGCAGTGACACTCAAGGGACTGATGACAGGAGAAGTGGCATGCCCACTGAGAAAAGGCTACCTCAGAGGTATTTGCAGGGGAATGTGCTGTGGACAGCAGAATGGCCTCCATTGCCCTAGGGGGTAACGCAGGCAAAGAAAAAGTGAGGTACATTTCCAAAAAACAACCAATGATGGAGTTTGCAGTCATGGAGCTCTCAAAGGGAGAACTGGAAGTCAACATTCAGTGAACAGTAGGTTTACTTTACAAATCAAACACTTACAACACAGTTCTGCCTCGAAAGCTCTCATTGGGTATCATTGTGCCAAGACAACGTCTTGGTCGAGATAACGCACAGCTTTGATGTTTCAAACTCATTTAATATAAATGTTAAAATGAATATTATCCAAACTCAGCCGCATTAAGAAATGTGTCAACAAGTACAAATAAAAAAAGCAATTTTAAAACATCTCCTCAAAATGAGGCTGCCTTACTGCAGGCACCATTTTATCGTACAATTGAAAAATGTCACAATGGTCATATTTCTTCTCATGAAAGGGATAACCATTAAATAACAAATACAGATTTACACTGCAAGTGTTTAGCGACAAAATATGGCTTCGGGCTACCCAGGGGCTTTGATGAATTTAGTTGGATGCATTTGTCGTAAACAGTCAACTAAAAGTCTATTCAAGACTCCGGTTTGTTATTAGCAGCTCCCTGTTCTACTGATATGTTGTTCATGAGCGCCTCTTTTAATAATTCAGCAAAACTGTGTCATTAGTTACAAAGTAATAAATTGTGTATGGGTGAAGTTAAAAACACATCAAACTCCTTAATACCACAGCAACCCTGAACCGTAGCTCAGCCTGGTCATGGCTGCATGCCGAAGACCAAACAAAAGTGCCCTGAGCAAAACCTGTTCGATATTCCTTTGCTTTAGTCTAGCAGAGCAGTTTGCAAGTTCCAGCTACATATCTTATTCATATCATAGTAGGAAGTAGAAACCTTCTCACCCTCACAATATAACAGCAGGTCACTTCCACGTGAAAGCGTATCACTATGCAAAATGCATTGCTCAGTCAGAATATGTAATTAATGGAGAGCAATTAAAACGTGACTATGGAATGAGAAGTGTGAGGTGCTGCATGTTAATTTAATGCACTAGGAAAGGAACATTTGTCAGATCAACATTTATAAAGCAGAAATGCCTTTTTTGAATACAACAGCTATAGTCAATTTTATAAAGGATTTAATGTTCGACACAAATGCAAAGTCATTGTTGCCCGACCACATAGCACAATGCATTTCAGATGAATTCATTGGTTAATGAGATTGAACTCTTTGGCCAGCTTTAAGATCCTGTCTTCATAGACCTTTTTTGGGGGGAGGGGTACATTACATATAAACAGTTCTTAATGTAACTGTTTGGATTATATAAAAAAATTATATTAAATAAGTGTAAAACATCAAACCTGCGCATGACCTCAACCAAAAAATTGTCTCTGCTCTGTCTCTTGCATCCAGTGACTTCACAGTTAATTCTATGATGTTGTTGTTTTACAATACAATGCATACAGTGCATACCATGAACTGTAAGATTGCAAATTGGGGTCTGACTCTTACCCTGCTGTAACATGTAACCTGTTCTCCCTCCCCTATCTTATCGCTCATGCTCTGCTGTTTACCATTCAGTAGTAGTAGTATTCAACAGACAAGCTATTTAAAATACTCAAGAAAGTGTAATCTCCACAAAAAAAAGTGTATCAAGTAGTTGGTCACTTACCTTGCGAGGCAACTGGATTCGCAAGATCACGAGTTCAATTGCGATTGCGAGAATCCAACTTGTCAGGCTTCAACTTAATGCGATTGTGGCCGAACCACAGCAGGTTCGGACCAGTCAACGTCCTATGAGGAACTACTGGCAGCTATGGGCGTGGTTTAAGCCCGTGGTTTAGCCTGGTTCGTCCAATCACCTGCCATGTATTTTTTTGAAAGTGCCCGCCCTTTTCCAAACAGTTCTCAGATGGTTCTGTGTAACAGTCAGGTTAGGTGGCCGACATGGAAGTTAAAGTTGTGTCCTGCGTGTAGGCAAACATGTTTTCTAGATAAATTACTCCGAAGCAGTAGGTTTCTAAATGTAGGATGAGCAGCCCTGACTTCTGGATATTGGGTTTGGATTGTTGCCGTGCTGGTACAGTACACGCAGGCCCGTTCACTGGCTATAACTTAGATGAGGGATGATGTTAATGAGCAGGCGGCGCTATTGTTAATCAAATGTCCAATTTAACAAGCTTTCTGACCTTCAAAAATGGAAGTGTGCATGAGTTAGAGTAGCGTACCATATAATATGTAGCCTTCACCCTGACAACCAGCACAGCATAATGTCATAGATTACATTTTCATGAGATTGTTTTTTTTACACATCCATGGTCCCCCATTGAAGCTCTATTGATTCTTACCCCCCTTATTAAACCACCTAACTACATATACACATGAATACTGTTAAGTCTAGAGACTTTTAGAGACAGAATGTAAATCAGCAAATCCCAAAGGTAATTAAAATCCATGCCTCTAACTTATTGCATGAAGCCTTCCTGACTAATAAACACCTGTGCTGTTTCAATTACAGTAGGAAGGCTTCATTTGTATGTGCCATTAATGGACAGCAACTGTGTTTGGTTTATTTCAAGATCATAATCTTTCATTTCCAGCTGTGCTTGCATCATGGTGATAATGTTAAAAACGCAATCTTCAAGACAAGTTTAACTTGAAAATAGAATGTCCGTGTTATTCCTGTGACCTTGGACAGGTTCATCTAGATTCATGAGAATGAACAGGTTTCCATCAAAGCGAAAGCCAGGAGCCTAATATGTGATCAAAAGATAACGCCTGCGCCGACAATTAGCAGGAGACTAACATTATGGACACTGTGAAAGTAGCCAAGGTGAATTTCTGGGGATATGAGCGTATGTTTCCTGGTGCAGAGCTAAGTACATTAGAATGAAATAAAGCTCATTTCAGTCTATATGTAGTGCAAGTAAATATACGAGTTTCTCTATCAATAGATAAATACATAATAAGTTACTTGAATTTGAAGCATGTCACAAATTAACTGAGGCAAGGTGTGTTATGCCCATCAAGAGATGCTAGATCAACATACCTATAGGAGGTTGACTTCAAGTCTGGTTTTGGAATGGAGCTGGAGCACTATATCTGTGCAGGCCATTCTGCAATATTGTTCATGATTATTTTATGAACGGTGATTAAAAAAAACATTTTAGATCATATACCTGTAGACTTAATAAAAGAGTTAGTACTGTCAGCTGTCAGCAAACTAAAAAAATATTATTATCATCTTATTCAAAATAGGCATTGATACATCATGCATTTTTAAAGGTACTATCAGTAAGATTGACATACTATATGAGTCAACATGGTTGTGTAGAAACACAGCAGGAGAACCTACTGAGCAAAGTAGCAAATTTAATGTTTAAAAATATGCTGAATTATGAACAAACTGTAGATCATTTTCAGCCCAATAACTTACTTTGAGACAGTTATATGTCTTCAAAAAATAAGTCTGGTGGTGCCGGAGGGTTTATGTGGTTGTGGATCTTATGGGGCATTGTACTGTAAAATGTTTAGAAATCAGTGATCTGAATAATAGGGAGACGATAAAAGCTACACATAATCTAGTAGCTAGCCAAATAAGACTGATTATCTGAACAAATAGACTACGCTTTTAACTAGACACACTGCTCACATAGCAAAATAAAAGCTAGCATAATATTCTTATAAAACAGATTCATAACTGTTATTCGCTGTACTTTCTGTGTGCTGTCCAATCATCAAAATATAACTTTTTCAGCCATTACTTGTTCATAAAACCCTCATTTTTTTCATCATACAATATTCAAAAACCCCATATTGTGATTTCATGTCAATCAGGGATAATAACACTTGACTTAACTTCTACTATACTTAACACTTAACTTTTCTGTCTATCCTGCATGATCAACACACTGTTGAGTCTGTTGCATTTTTCACATGTGAATTACATGCACTTCAACTTGCTTTAAGGACTCACTGATAGTTGATATTTTAAAGAATAGCAGGTAGAGTCAGTATATTCAATGATGCACATGAATTAAATAAGATGCGCTCAAATATACAGACAGAGATACTGTAAATGAAAGATATGTGAGATAGGTTCTACATGTCAATTCTCATACATGCTTGTATATTGTCCATCTACTGTATACGGGAAGTTTATTGATATGAATGAACCATTTATCAACCAGACTATAAACAAGTTCATTTAAATGTAAAAATCTTTCCTTGAATGTAGAGCCATAGACTTTTCCATTCTGCTTCTTACTTCTTAATATATTTTGTCATTTTGATTTTATGAGATGTTCATTCTAAAAGAGGGCATTTTTCGGCAATATATGTATTATGATCAGCATTATAACCCACCAAATGAACAAAAAAGAATCCACACATGCCTGTATAAATTACCAACTCCATTCAAGATTTCCTTTATTGGGCCTTCAGAGGAACTTATTTTACATAAATACAATAGATTATAATAAGAAATATTACATAGCACTGTGAATAAACTATTATAAAATATAGTCCCACATAAAACAATACAATACATGCAACACAAATGTTACTGTGACAGTAACATTAATACACAAGCGCCTGCCTTGTCATTTACATATTTACATTACATCTAGTTCTACCTACTTGGAGATTGAAAGGATCAGATGTTTATATCTGTTCAATTTACATTTAGGGACTCTATCGCATCTGAGAATGTGAAACTGAAATGAAAGGCACCGCCTCACAACCATGATCTGTAATAGCTGCCTGAACCAGGTTCATTTCCTAGATTACACTACGACTGTCAGATTACCAAACCAGAGAAAGAGAAACATCGTGGAATACTTCCAATATGATATAAAATTAAGAACATGAGTTTTTGGTCAGTGCGCTCCAAAAACAGTAAAAGTAAAGATGTTGTTTGACTCTAGAACTGTCTCTCTGGATATTACAAATTTCAATCAATGTGTACAAATACTGACCATACAAATACAATACAAATAATACATGAACAGTATGTGCATTGTGTTGGTAGATGTACTGGCAGATCAAAATAAATCACACCTTTGCACAAGGCTCCTGACAGCGTCTGACCTCTGACTTTTGAAAATAAATTTCAAGGCCCTCGTGTGGTAATTTCATCTGACAATTTAAAGCTGTTGCTGTTATCACTGTAGCTGTTTGACATTCGCTGGTATACAACGGGGGATAGGAGAGTTTACACAGACTTCGTGGGCATCTGTATTGATTACCTTGGACTTGTGGATGAGTGTCTGGTTCACCTGGACCTACTGTCAAACATGATAGACGTGTCTCTCAGCTAATTCAGTGAGACACATAGCAGGGTTTAAATCCACAATAGACAAAAGTCCTTGGGTTTCTCATTAACTTCTTGAGACTGAGTTGTTTAGTGCTGAGGATGGAATCATCATGCATTCGCATTTGTATGTAAATTGTTACGGGTCTAGTTGCATATGAACATCCGACCTGTGGTTTACCACCGTTTTACACAAGAAGTGACACCTGTTTTAGACCAGAAGCAGGACGCGTAGCAGACGTCATTTACACCAAAGGCACGCGGCCCACGAGTGGAGCCGCTCTTAACATGTGTTTGTTTTGGATTGTTTTTAAGACAGCGTCGTGACTTGTGTTTGACTCTTGATTACAACAAGGAACAACAATAAAGACATAAGTAGGTTGCTCATCCAGTATATAGCCTAGGCCTATGCTATTGTGATGCAAATATGACCATCAAGTGCATTTCAACACACACACATTTCACCATAATGTTTGTCCAGAACAACTGAGACAGAAGAGAGCACGTAAACAGACAGCTGTTGTTTCATTGGTTAACACTTGCCCAGGGACACTTGGGATTTGCATAAAGTAGACCAGAGCTCTACCTTTGCCCGCCATTACGCTCACAAACGTTCGATACTCCCGCAAAATTTGAACTCGCGGCATCGTGGCGCCCGACGGATTTCCGTGTCAGCGGACGTTTACTGTAAAAGCTCTAATACACTCAGACGGGCGCTGAAAGGACTCAGTGTCCGCCACACGTCTGTTCCGCTTCTAACGTGAAACAGGGGTATCTTCCTTTTGGAGCTCATCCTGGTGGATTAGAGCTTTTCATGCCAGCTGCAGTCTGGCGCTGAGCTGCAGTATAGTTATGGTGTCAAGACTATATTTCACACATGCACTATGGAATACATACATACATACATATATACATACATATACATACACAAATAGAAAGATAGAAACAGGTCCTCTAGTTTTGACCAAAGAATAACTGATCACAACACTGGCTTAGAGTTACCTATAGGAACATACTTTTCCATATATGATAAGGAGCGATGGCAGAAAAAAACTGTTTCGAAATGATACGGCTATTGACATTGAAATTGTGAGTTCTCTTGATATTGTTTTGGAAATAGCGAAGTCACACTTCTGTTTTCTTTGTCTCGATGCACACCATGATGAAAACACTTCCTCCTCCACCTGTTCATTAATCTGACAGGCAGTGCAGATGGCTTTCTTTGACAGAGAAGAAAACATGGAGAGCTATCAACTTTTTGCTGCTAATTAATCCTTCTTTTCTTTGAATAGCACTGCAAACTACATAAATTAACCTACAACTAAAGGAGAAAAGAGTCACACAACTTTGCATAATGCACACAGTGCTCATGTTTTTTGTGTCAATTACGGGTGGGAGGAGCTGCATTATACTTCACGTAAGACTGTTGCTGTAAGCCTCAGTATTTAATACTTCATAGGTGCACTTAATGAAAAAACAACTTTTATTTATTTCTCTTCATATATGTAATATATTGTTATATGTTTCATATGTGCCTCATTTTACTGTCCTTTGTTTTTTTTACTGTGGTGTCAATATGGTTACATTTTGCATTTGTTGCATTGTCAAGTTACTTAAAAGTAAGCAAATGTTCGTACAAGTACAAAGTACAAAACCAAGTACAAAACCACATGCAGACAGACTCACACTCTGTATAGTCTTTATTATTACTAAAATGCCTAGCTACCAACATATTTTCCCTTGTGAATTCTACCAAAGTCTTGATCTAAATAACTTTAAGACATCAGTCCACAGTATTTGAGTATTTCTCACATTTGCCATAATATATTCATCTCATTGTTTATGACATTTAGCACTGGATTGGTGAGGTGACCAGGAAGGAGTGAACTCTGGTCATGGCTGAGGGGAGGGTCAAAGCTGGTAGAGCAGTGCCCCTGTACACTGTTAAAACTCACTTTAATCCTGTTTCACCACAACACAGACAGGCAAATGCAGTATGTCTTTTTGTTCCATTAGAGAGAGGAAGGATGCACAAAGAACATAAATCCAACTGCCAAGGAAAACTGCAGGCCAAGAATATATTTTGGAAAGTGTTTTGTTGTGTAACACCAAAATCCATAACTATATGATTGACATTGTTCTGGAAGTGTCCAAATCATGTTCTCAAATGGTAGTTGTGATGACTGAATAGGAACTCAACTCTTTGATTGAAAATATTTCTTACTCTCCAGCCGTGAGGACTTTCAGTGCCAGCATGTGAAATTAATGACTTTGGCAAGTCTGAGTCTGTTATTTGATCTAGCTTTCCCAGCAGATGATGCTGCACCATGCGCCTATCCTTAAAGGAACACGCCAACATTTTGGGAAATACACTTATTTGCTGTCTTACCCGGAGTCAGACGAGGAGATTGATATCAATTTCATCTCTGTGCGTCCAGTACAAAGATAGCTCCGGGTACATGCTAACCTAGCTTAGCATAAAGACTGGATGCTGGTGGGTAAACGAGCCCTGTTCTAAGAAATGCACCTTCCAACAACTCCAAAGCTGTCTTAATTACATGTTGTGTCTTT
>OMKK01087006.1:0-13012 GCA_900302305.1 Polymixia japonica
GTGCCTTGCTAAATGGGACTTAGCTCTATAAGCTAGTTTGAAAGCGTTTACATATACATACACACAGCCCCCATGGAACCTCTAAGCTCTCATATGCAAAACACGTGCAAACGTTGAGGTTTCCAGCACCATCGAGCTAAACGGCATTCAAGCAACATCTGGCGTAGCTGGTACAATCGATGGGGTGCTGATAGTGTTTTGATTTGTTTTTCTTTCAAACGCAACATTAGATCAAGTTCATTTGTGTTCTCTGTGCTTCAGACTCAAATTGTTGCGTACGACCGAGCGCAGCCGTCCAGAACTCCTGTTAAAGGGGTTGGCGCACTCAAACTCAAAAGGATGCCGACAGTCGTAAGCTACACGAAAATAATTATTTTGATTTAAAGGGACAGTAAAAACTGTGTCCAGCCAGACATAGCTTAAGGCTTTTGCATCGCAACATTCTTTTTCCCTCAGTTTTGCAATTCAAATAAATATTTTGCATAGTTTCCGCTTTTTGGCTACTTTCTACTACTAGAACGCCCTTATTGCAAATTCCTACCCAAAGTTAGTGACAGCTACAGTAACTCTTATACTCTGTCTCTTTGCCCCACTCAGCTAGCTGACCTGAACCGCCGGCTGCCTGCCGAGGCGGGCCTGCCTCCCCCCAAGCCAGGCCCCCTGCGGACCCGTGAGGCTCCGCCGCCCCCCCGGCCCTCTCCTCACACCATCACCCTGCAGACCCCGGCCTTCAGGAACCTCAGGCTTCCCAAACGCCTGCGCGTGGTCTACTTCCTGGCCCGCACGCGCCTAGCCCAGCGCATCATCATGGTGAGGAGGGAGGGTGGTTGAATGCTAATGCTTTATTTGTGGAGTGATGTGTGTAGACACTGTGTTGTTTGGTCCCGTAGCTAGCGTCATCAGGGTGCATTGTGTCTCTTAGTTGTGCTAATATCACCAAGCCTTAGTGAGCATCACAACTTTGGTCTATTAAAAACAAGTCAAGCTAGGAAGGAAGACCCTGCTGTCTGCCTCAGCTCCTCCCCTCAGCTACTGTCTGTGAAAGGTTTTGTGTCTGAAAAAGTCAACACCCTTTCGGCTTTTCTGTTCCCAGGTCGGCACAGTGATCTGGATCGGTATCCTGGTCTACACCGACCCGGCCGGCCTCCGCACCTACCTGGCCGCCCAGGTGTCGGAGCAAAGCCCGCTGGGAGACCCTGGTGGAGGCGGCCTACCCCCTCACCTGGGGGTGGCCCCTGTGTTCCCCAGAGGAGACCCCACAAGCACCCTTGGTATCCTCCCCGCCCCCGAGCCCACCCCCCTACCTGAGAACCAATCGCAGGGCCACCACGGCTCGGCCATGGCGGGAGCCCGCCCCCAGGCGCCGCCCGCTGTGCCCCAGATCACCTGGGGGGCGGAGGACGAGGAGGGCTGGAGGAGGCTGTCCTTCAGGCACTGGCCCTCGCTGTTCAGCTACTACAACATCACGTTAGCCAAGAGGTGGGTAGCGCAGGGCGGGAACTAAACAAAATTCACTACCCACTTTCACTGTTTCACTGGATCTTTAAAAAAAAAAAAAAAAAAAAAAAAAAAAAAAGGATAGATTTAGACCCACGGGTCTTAAAAATCCTTAAAAAGTTTTGAATTTGAAGAATTGAAAATAATCCTTGATAGTTTTTGAAAATGAACATAAGTCATTGAAAATGCTTGAATCTACAGAGTGGCTAGAAGAGCAGACATACTTACTAGCTACCTTGAATTTCTTAGCCATTAGCAAACAAACTCCATAAAGGGTGGTGGTTGTGAGTGTATACACCATTCTGACATTGGCTCTCCAAGATCCCAGCTATCAGAACTCTGTTAAATTAAGTTACCAGTTCTCAAACATTTAGGGAGCAACCTTGGCCAAACGGCAGTTGCAAATGTCCTCTCCAAACTATCATTGATAACTCATGACTTGATGCTGCGAGTACTGCTGGGGTAACTATTTTAAAACACATTACATAAACGCTATTGTTTCTGTCTTCAACTGGTGGGGATTCCTGTCCTGCATAACATTATGACTGTTTCTCTGTCTGGGTGTTGCAGAGTAGTAATGAGTGTCTGGTGCATCCCGAAATTGATCCAGAACAAATAGATTTGTACAATAGAACAGGAGCTATTACGTCTATTTAGAGAAAATGCGCGGACATGTTAAGTCGAAGATGAAGTTAAAGCACATTTTTATAAACGAGACTCCCAGTTTTTTAAACGACATTCCCGTTAGTTACCGTCTTTCCTGTTACAGGTACATCAGCATCCTGCCTGTCATTCCCGTCACTCTCCACCTCAGCCCCCAGGAGGCCATGGAGACACGCCACCCTCAGGACACCAGACACCCTCCGCCCTCCATCCCCAAGATCTCCACAGACCTACAGGCAGACCTCACCCTCTACAAGTCAGTACAGAGACACACACACACATTTCCACTATACCTGAAAAACTAAACAAACATCTAAAAATTAAGCTCTACCGTTACATCATATAAACTAGGGTTTTGCCAAAAATCTATTTATTTATTTTTAATTTTTGAATATTGCAATTAGTAAATAGTGAGATATCTGGACACTGCTTTTGTTTGTACACAAATTAATTTTCAGCACAAACTATTGAAAGAATTGTGGGTTGAGAGGAATCCTTTGGATTTGCACAGTTTCAGTAAAATGTTTTCTGTGACATGCAACTTGAAGAGAATCTCAACACCGCAAGAATACCTTGTTTAGGAAGTTGTCTGAAACAGTCTTCCTTCTGAGAAAAAGTCTGCAACCTCTTGTTATTTGGAAATGACAGGAAATGGTAGCATTGCATTAGTTGTTACGTTGTATGAGTCAACACAGTCACATAGCCTTCATGCAAGACACAGACACAAGGACACACCACTTCACAGTCCTTGACCTTGATTCTCTGAGTGTCATTGAGCTGATTGTAGAGCGACATTGAAAGCTTGCTTCTTTCATCCACTTGTAGATACCAGAGGTTTGAGCCTCACAGACGAGGCTTTCACGTCCAGTTCACTAGGGTTTGCGGAATACAGCCTATACCTTTGACACACACACACACACACTTTCACTCTCTCATACTGTTGTGCACGAACCCCCGTGCACACACACACACACACACACACACACACACACACAGACTAATTTACAACTCTGCTCTTTATTCTTGCAGCCAAACTCTAAAAGAGTGCACAGTCTTGTCATAGTACAGAATTAGTTCATTAATCAGTTTTTTAGAATCGTCTTGGAAATTTCCTCATAATCTTTCAGGTCCAATACAGTCTGGAATTGGATCAATTGCAGGAGAGGTAGCTTATTTTGTCTGGACAAAGTTTTAAATCATATTAATATCTAAACGTTAAAACCTTTAAAGGTCTTGAATGTGGTTAAATAAAGCACTTAAAGTTTAACATTTGTTTTAAGTTGACAATAAGAGGGTTGATAACAATGTAGGTGTTTGTTTGTGCATTGTTTTTTTTCTGGTAAGAAATCAACCCAGTCACGCAGATCTATATTCTGATAGATCTACAGCGTTTGTCATTTTCATGTTTGTTATATTTGCAAAGTTGGTGTTGTATTTCATTATAAGCGGCATCAAAAAGGATTTAAAAAAGTATTCAACTTGGTGAACCCTGCGGCACACCCTGCAGAGGAAGCCAGGGAACGGGGTCAGGGTCCGGGGAAGTTCAGTCTACCACAGGGCCGATGGTTATCTTATCTACGATACAAAGAGACAGAGAGAGAGAGAGAGAGAACATAATACACTGTTTGTTATCTCTTCTTCTACAATATTGACTCCCACACTCGGGGCCTGCCCACTGACTCTCTGGCCTCACCCCATTGGCTGACGGGTTGCTCGTAAGATGCCGGTGGTCTGTGATGTCACAGTGGAGAGAATAACTGTTCTTCCTGTGTGGTCTGAATGAGGCGTAACTGTCTTCTTTGTTGGTGTTTCCTATCCCAGATTCTAGTGAAGACAGAGAGTTAAACACACAATAACCACAGATTAAATGAACTTAAAACCTAAAACATTGAACTTTAACTTTAATTTATTTTTTAATATTATTACTTATAAAAATGAACTTGAAAATCTGAAAGATTTAGCAGTAAATGGCAGGTAGTTAATTAATCCCACCCAGTTGGAAGCAGTACTAAGCAGTCACGTTTTATCTGAAGTTGTCAGAATGTGATCCTTTGGGCGTTATATTCCCCTGGAAAGCAGGGATCCATCTTTGTTGTTGGCGGGAGCTGTTCAGATACTCTGTGATGCAGGTTTACATGAGGACAGTGATATTTCTGGCTGGTTTTTACTGCTCTGTTGTGCAAGGCGGCGCTTCTCACTCTGTTGGCCAACTGGAAGGTGAGCAGGACTGTTTTATCTCTGGGACGGGAGATACAGGGAGGCTCTCAGCTGGAGAGAGGTCAGGGTCGTGACCTTGATAGCAAGGAGTGATTGAGGATTACCCTGGCTGCCGCGTGGCGCTGGACAGGTGACCCTGAGGGAGAGAGGCCAGTGTGATACAGAGGAGAGAGGCCAGTACAGCGGGCCGGAGGCTGGTTATAAGTAGAAGCACAAATTGAAGGATATGTTTGCTATTTTTGAAGTTATGGTTTCAACAGGCTGGTATGATACAGAGCATGATGTCACTGATCGGTTCAGTATACAATCCCTCAGGGCTACTTTTTGAACCCTCAACAACCATGATACATGTCCTCCTATTACTAATATAAATAATAGTAATAATAATAATGGGATAGTAATTGTAGTTATGGTATTAAAGTAACGGTAATAATATATTAAACACACATACACAGCTCTCTATGCCTCTCTCACTCTCCCTCTCTGTTTGTCTGTCTCTCTCTCACTCTGTCTGTCTCTCTCACTCTGTCTGTGTCTCTCACTCTGTCTGTCTCTCTCTCTGTCATGCTCTCTCTCTCTCTGTCTGTCTCTCTCACTCTGTCATGCTCTCTCTCTGTCATGATCTCTCTCTCACTCTGTCTGTCTCTCTCACTCTGTCTGTCTCTCTCTCTCTGTCTGTCTCTCTCTCTGTCATGCTCTCTCTCACTCTGTCTGTGTCTCTCTCTCACCCTGAGGGGACTCCCAGAGGGTCTGAGTGAGGTCAGCTTCCCTGTGGGTATCTCAGCGCTGTATGTCAGTGACGTGATCCAGCCTTCAACCCTGTAGCAAATCACTATGCATGGCACATTCTTCCATGTCCTTCAGCTCTGGGAAAGCTGACAAATATTCAGAATGTCATATTTCCACTCCATGGCTTTAAATCAGACCTCTGTTTCCCTCTGTGTGCCATGTGCTACTCCACCATGTGTAGACAACGGCACAAACAAGGTCCTGTGTAGCTCAATGGGTAGAGCAAGGCACTAACACTGCCAGGGTTAGGGGTTCTATTCCCAGTGTAAGCAAGGCACTAATGCTGGCAGATTAAAGTGTTGATGAAATGGCACAGGTTGTGTTGTAAAAACCTCCCCCAGGTTAATATCAAGCGCTTTGAGCTACAATCCTTGTATGAAAGGCGCTATATAAATAAAGTTTATTATTATTATTATTAATATAATAACCAGTAGATATACGCTGCTCTCTCTGAATAAGTAAAGTGTCGGTCTGCTGCCAGCAGACTGGTATTTCAAGCAGAGTAGGTCACACTGGTGTGGCAGGTCCCGCCGTCACGGCAACGCCACATTCCTCACCACAGGTGACCTCACGGCAGGCTGCGCTTCTCGTTCTCACCACAAGAGGTCAGCGGAGGCGACGTACGCTGTGTATTCATGTGGTTTTGACAGCATGTAGTGTTAGGTGGAGATGTGGTGTCTTGCCTTTGCCATGTGGTCGGTCTGATACATGGAAGGATTGGATTTGCTCAGCAGCGACGTGGCTGCAGAACGGAGGTATATTTTTATGGGAATTCAGAGATCCCGGTCGGCATGTTAAACGGTGTAGCTAGAGGTTTGTTATTGTGATGCTCATGCGTGTGTGTATTTCACCAGGGGAGACGTTGGTTTGCAGGGTCAGCCAGGACCAGCAGGTAGGAGTTCAGCGTCTCGCTCGGGAAACTTTGACGGGAATGGGCACTTGTGGGCTGTTGTCGGGGGGTCAAACCAAATCAAGCTTTGATAAGACGAGTGCCATTAAAACCCTCCCTCTCTCTCCCTCCCTCTCTCTCTCTCTCTGCAGGGTGGCGGCTCTGGGCCTGGCTGCAGGTGTTCTGCTGGTTCTGCTGTTGTTCTGTCTGTACCGGGTTCTGTGTCCGCGCAACTACGGCCAGAACGGCGTGGCACACGGACGCCGGCGGCGGGGAGACCTGCCCTGCGACGACTACGGATACTCGCCGCCCGTCAGCGAAATCTCACCGTTACTGCTGAGGGGCCACAGCATGGTGAGACACAACAACAACACACTAATACTGTGAGACTGCCTGTACAGAGGGTTAAGGGTCAAAGCCACGGTGCTGAGGTCACATGCTACAAACATCCCCGTTCCATACTGTCGTTATGCTCCTTAACGAGGGCCAGGTAACGACATCAGAACCGGGGAGGGTTTATTTTTAAGTAAAATAAAACATTTTACAAGAACAAGAGAAAGATGAAAGAGGAGGATGTGGAGAGAGAGTCTCTCTCTCACTCTGTCTCTCTCTCTCTCTCTCTCTCTCCAGGACATTGAGTGTTTGGCCAGTGATGGGATGTTGTTGGCTAGTTGCTGCCTGGCGGGACAGATCCGGGTTTGGGACGCCCAGACTGGAGACTGTCTGACAGTCATCCCCAACCACGGGTGAGAGGTTCACTCAGAGCTCAAGATGGACGCTCACTTAGATTGTAGCAACATAACAACAACAACAACAACAGATCATGTATGACGGACTCTCTCTCTCACTCTCTCTGTCTCTCTCTCTCAGGCGGCGGCGGTGCAGCAGCAGTGGCTGCTGGGAGCAGCGGGACTGCTGGGACGCAGTGGGCGGGGCCACAGAACCGGAGGGCTTTTGCCCCGAAGGTCGCGACCCTTCCGCCCGCAGGGACGGCCTATCGGAGGACGAGGGCTACCCTCTGAGGCGGCGCGCCGGCCCCGCCCGGCCCACGCTGTTCACCGACCAGCCCGACCTCACGCCCCTCATAGACACCAACTTCACCTCCCAGCCCGCCTCCCACCTCTCCCCTCCGCCACCGCCTCCTCCCAGGGGAGGCTTCGACTTTGGGGGCCTGGTGGAGCGCGCCTACATGGAGCACGAGCCCCCGTCGCCCTCCGCCTACCCCTCCTCCACCACCCCGCCCTCCTCGGCCACACCCGGACAGCTGCACAGGAGGCGGAGCCTGGGGGACGTCTCCGCCCCCCCCCAGCAGCAGGACAGGACGTGCGGCGGGGGGACGCGGGCCACGCCGGACTGGGACAGCTCGGTCTGGGCCATGGAGCTCAGGGGGAACCTGATCGCAGCTGGAAGAAGCAGCGGTAAACTGGAGGTGAGCTCATTACACAACGTGATCCAGCGTGACGGTCTGCAGGGATCAACCATATGGACTAAACACATATGGAGAAAATAGTATTTACAGTTTATTTTAGTAGATGCGTTCTTTCATGTTAGTCTTGATTTGAGGAGCATAGTCATGTTCTGTACTGCATGAATAGTTGTTTTTAACATTAACGTGAAATATGTTTTCCTGCTCTAGCTGTGGGATGCAGTGGAGGGTTCTCTACGCTGCAGTAATGAAGACGGAGTGTCAGGGATCACAGCCCTGGCCTTCCTCAACAACAGGTACACACACACGCAGGCTAACCTCATTATCCTCAGTAGTAGTCGGGGTTTCCTTTGGGTTGTATCTGGTCCTGACGATACGTGCTCCTCTCCTCAGAATCGTGGCGGCCCGGCTGAACGGATCTCTAGATTTCTTCACGGTTGAGATCCACAAGCCTCTGGGTCTGCTGCAGTACAGAGGTGAGGCTCCGAGACCTACGCTTCATGTCTTAAGGGAAAGTTAGCGCCCTGCTACACACCGTCATACCAGGGAGCTGTTCAACACGACTGCAGTCTGTTGCTTTTCCAGAACAAAATTACCTATTTATTTGTAATGAAAAAATATTTTGACGGTCAGATGAAACTTCTGTCTGACTGACAACACCTTCCCACGACCATCTCTTGGTTTGCCTGTTGCCAGTTCAGTTTATATTCAGTGAATGAAAATGTCTGAGCTGTTGAGTTCACTCAACGCAGCTCCAAACGGGGGTTGTTAAGTCAAGAAACTGGCAACCACTGAACAGGGCTGTGAGTTGGAGTCGAAACCCATATTTGAACACAAGTGAACACAAGCTCCCTCTAGTGGGTAGAAACTATTAGACATTTGACCTGTTAAAGTTGTTGGTTTAACTCCATGTTGCCCTGTGTGGTCCAGGGGCCCCCGGGCGAGGCAGCATGCCCCCGTCTCCCTGCTACAGCAGTGAGGATGTGATCAGCTGTCAGCTGACCCGCTCCGTACAGTGCGCCCACCAGAAGCCCATCACGGTGCTGCGAGCCGCCGCTGGCAGGGTGGTGACCGGCAGCCAGGACCACACCGTCCGGGTGAGACAGAACTGACCCCTGACCCCAGCTGACACTCTCTGTGTAAATCAGTAGCGCGCTTTAAGTCACTGCTGAAAAATCACCTTGATAGACTTGCTTTTATGAAGTGATATTTTTTTCATTGACGGTCCTTGACCTCCATTTCCTTTATTTTAATGACTGTCGCTTTGCTTACATTGTATTTATAATGCTAATTTATCTGTTTTGTTTTCATTTATTTGATAACGGAATTCAAACGTGCTCAACTCAATCACTAATATAGTTTTATAGTTTTATTGGCTGCTGGATCCTTAGTTTACTAAATATATATTGGAATATTGTTTTCATTTACTTCCTTGTAGAACATCATCAGTGATTTACAGAAATGTAATTGTACCTTAGTTGTATTGAGTTTGTTGTAATCCTTGTGATCTGTGCTGGTCAGGTCTACCGTCTGGAGGACTCGTGCTGCCTCTTCACCCTGCAGGGTCACGCAGGGGGCATAACAGCCATCTACATAGACCAGGTCAGTACCTAGAACCTCCTCACGTCAAAATAATACCGTGTAACCAAGGAAGTGGTCCACACCGTCTTCCGTAACCCAGTCGCACAATATGACACACCAAGATGCTAGTCTATAACTTTCTAATATGAGTCCTAAAATAGATCTGTATAACCGAAGTCTATGATGTGTGTCTGTCAGACCATGGTTCTGGCCAGCGGCGGCCAGGACGGGGCCATCTGTCTGTGGGATGTCCTGACAGGGAGTCGGGTCAGCCATGTGTACGGTCACCGTGGAGACGTCACCTCCCTGGTCTGTACGACGTCTTGTGTCATCAGCTCAGGACTAGACGACCTCATCTGTGTCTGGGACCGCAGCACTGGCATCAAGCTCTACTCCATACAACAGGTGTGTGCCTGTCAGGTTGCTGTATTTAAAGCTGCTATGTGTGGTATTCTGACTCTACAACAACAAGCTGGACTTTTCTCCTCCCCTGTCCATTAAAACCTTCACATGCTACAGGTGAACAGACTCTAGTGAGGAGTTTAGATTCAGACCAGCGATGTAAACATGGTTTAGAAAAGAGGGAATACTGTTCATACTGCAGTCTAGCATACCTCTGTCTGCAGATCATATCTCACTGAACCTTCACATAGCACACAGTCTTTGAATATTATTTTAACATTAAATAGCAGATGTTTTACACATAGCAGCTTTAAGGGCAGATCAGTGGTTAATTGAGGGAAGGGACGTTATTCAATCACCAGCGTGTTTCCATCTGATGTAGACGTGTCTGAGATTATAGTGTACAGTCCGTTTATTAAAGGCCTTCCAACCGCTCTCTGTTTGACATCCTCCTCTCCCAGGAGGTGGGCTGCGGGGCCAGTCTGGGAGTGATCTCCGAGTCTCTCCTGGTGACGGGGGGCCAGGGCTGCGTCTCCTTCTGGGACCTGAACTTCGGGGACCTGCTGCAGACGGTCTACCTGGGCCAGAGCAGCGACGGCCAGGGGGTCAGGCAGCTCCTGGTGCTCGACAACGCCGCCATCGTGTGCGACTTTGGCAGCGAGCTCAGCCTGGTCTACGTGCCCTCCGTGCTGGAGAAACTGGACTGAGGAGAGAGGCAGTAAAGAAAGGGCTCTCGTGGCGGCCATTTTGTCTCCGCTTCAGCACCCTGCCGCGGTCGGACCATCTCTTTTTCTATACAAAACGGACATCATGAGGCTTGACACGACAGCTAGGGCTTTTCCTCCACGTGTGTACGAGACACTTTTTCTATAGCTATGAGATTTTGTCAAGCCCGGATGCAATGACTGACAGACAGATGGAGGATTGACGGTTGAACCTGCTGAGGAGGAGGAGGTTGGGTGAAGGTCCTGAGGTTTGTATTAGAACTGGACGGTACACGCTCAAAGAGGACGGCGTCGAGCGGCCGCTAGCTCGTGGTTCTCCTTCCTGTCTCTTTGTGTTTTAAATGTTTTGGCTCTGCCCTCTATGCTGCTGATGTGGGCGGCGCTTAACCGTGACCTGCCCACCAGGAGAGGAAGATGGAACTGTCTTTGTTTTTTAATTATCTTTTTAATGTGCTGTTCCCTGCTGCCTGGTTAGCTCGTCAGTGTAGCACAGCCACAGAGCACCGTTTGGCTTAAGCTAAGCAGTTACGTGAGCTAGATTCTGTGTGAGTGCGTGTGTGTTATTGAAAGAGTGTTTGTGTGAAGGGGCATCCTAGGTATTTTTATGGTTAAACACTGCTGAGAACAAAAAGGTGTGTGTCTGTGTGTGTGGGACAACTGGATTTGATTACTGTAACAAAGTAAACCTCCAAAGGGGGCTGTTTTTATATGTATAAATCTATTATTTATTAGTGAGACATTTTGGAATAACAGTTTGTTTATGAATGGCTAATCCTGGCTCTTGCGCGGGAATATGATGCGGAGATGAGGTCATAAATGTTGATTTTGGGGCGGGGCAGGGGTTTGTGAAACGTAATGAATATTTGTAATGCTGAACTTAAAACGACGAGGTGTCTTTGCGTGGGAGATAGGTTCCTTCTGTTATACCCAACTTGGGCTGCGAGTCTGGGGTTACTGATGACACAAGCACAGGGTTGGCCCTCACAATACATATCTGTTATGTAGGCCTGTGTTAGGCCACCTCCATTCTCACAACACGGGTCCTGCTGGAATTTGAATTTAGAGTCTGTGCAGGGTTCCACTAGCATCAAGTTTACATTGTCCTTCTCAGCCGTGCCCGTGAATTTTGAACGACTTTTTTAAGTCACTGTACGTGGTTCAGACTAGGCTATTATTTCGATTTACATTTAGGACACAAATGTATTTGACGTAATGTACCGTCGACTGCACAATAACATTGTTGAGATTCACGCGAGTAGAATTTGCATCAGAGAGTAAGGTCCGTTGTTTTGTCAGATAAACTGCAGCTTTAAGACATCGTTTAACAGCCCCGACTATACGCTTACAATAGTTACTTTTAGTCGAGGAAAAGACATTTCGCTGCCGGTGATGTTTGGCTGGGAAGTTAGTTTACTCTATCATCAACCTCTATTGGAGGTTATTTTCTATTTGGCTGACGAAGTGGTGAAAGTCGCAGGGGTCAGAGTTCACCAGCCAGCTGCCCTTCCCTGATCTCCACCCAGTCAGTTCCTCACCGCTGCAGCGTTGATCTGCACGTCGTTGAGAGAATGTAGCACTGTAGGTACAAAACGTAGCTGACACGCAACGACCTGTGTTATATAGGTAGAGGTTAAAGAGATAACCCAACTAACCAGATGTTCCAGTATGCTGTATCATTGTAAATAAATAAATAACAGAACGAACATATACATCAACCCAATATGGGAGGAGGCAGATACCATGGAGATGATCGGAGCCGTTAAACATCACAGCTTCTGTCCCCTCATCAATTGTACCCAGGGTGTAGTGGAGGTAACTAATGTTTATTTACAATTTTGTAACACAGGCGCAAAACTTTGTACTAATTTTCAAATAAAGAGCCTTTGATACCAGTGCAAGTTGTCCACCTGTTTGTTTTTAGGTATACATCAATAGAATTGCCGCAGTGTAATTTAACAAGGTGCAGGTCTGAATAAAAACTGTTAACAAGGTGAGATAATTGGACTTCCCAACACAGTTTCACTATTTATAGAAAGGTTATCGACACAAGGTGTAATGAGGCAGGTGGCTCCAAATCAGGACTTGAAACAGGTGCATTGGAAACAATCACACTATCTAATCTAAGTACCCTACCTACTCACTCTAATAATGCATTTATTTTATATAGTGCCTTTCAAGGTACCTGAGGTCACTTTACACAGACAGTCACACATAGAACACAGTGAGGGAATCTTGAGTCTTGTGACCCAGATTTGAGAAGCGGCTCTACATACAGGCCAGCGTCCTCTCATGATCCGAAGACCCACCTTGACACAACAACATTGACCCTAACATCCATCTGGGGGACACACTGGACAGGTCACCAGCCTATCGCAGGGCTGACACACAGACTATACATTCACACACACATTCATACCTAAGCGCAATGTTGAGACTCCAATTTTACCTAACCTGTATGTCTTTTGGATGGTGGGAGGAAACCGGAGTAAACCCACGCAGACAACGTGCGAACTCAACACAGAAAGGACCAGGGCGGCCGGGGATTCGAACCCAGGACCTTCTTGCTGTGAGGCGACAGTGCTAACCACTGCACCACCGTGCTGCCCACCCCACTACTCTACCTACTCTACCTGTGTTTGAGACACATGAAGTCATGTTTTGTTTATGCCCTCATTTGTGTTGTGATGACAAAAAAAAAGGAAAACATTTGAGTTAGAAGTGATGTCCAGTGTGTTGAAGTCATTTTTAGGTAGCACTGTTTAGTTTGATTCATTAATTTAGGCTAAGATTATGTTGTATTAGTCTATGAATTGTTCAGTTGAG
>OMKK01087010.1:0-16711 GCA_900302305.1 Polymixia japonica
CTTTTTGATCTTGTATTACATACTCTTATCTGTGTCTTCACGGCCAAATATCAAGTTTTGGAACTCTCAGGAATGCTTTATAGGTCCTCAAGACAACGTAAGCGATCACAGGGGCTCCTTAGCAGGGAGTGTAGAGAGAGTGTTGTGGACCATTATGAAAATCTGCAGGCTGAGTGCTTTATCACGGAACTTTCCTTTCCTAAAATCTTCATTCCTGTTTTTGTTTCCAAGCAACTTGCTTGCATGCCATTACCACAACAATGTCACTGTAACTATTCCTGGCCTGCCATTAGGCATTCTGGGGAAAGTATTTCATCACATTTTACCCAGAGGACTGACATTCGCTGGAATTGAACATTTACGAAATCTGATGCAACTATCCATTGTGCTATTTCGGTATGCATGTATGTAGAAGCCTGGCTTGGATGTTAGAGGGACAGTGGGGGTGGTGTAAAAGAGAGCAGGTATAGCAGGACCGCGACACGACCAGAAGACTCAGCAGTAAGTTCTAGCGTCCCAGAACCCCCCACCCCCCACAGCTCAGCAGTTCAGAAACAGTAAATGGCAAATCAAAGTCTTTCCGATGCGTTATTACGTACCCCTATCTGTGTCTTTATGGGCACAATATGTAGTCTTGGAACTCACAGGAACTCTGCACTCTACACTTCTTCTTCTCTGTTTTCACTTCTGAGCAACATGTCTGGGTCCCATTATGACCACACTGTCACCGTGACTACGCTTGGCCTAATGACAGCCATTCTGGGAAACCCATTTGATTACATTTTATCCGGGTGACTCAGATTTACTGGATTAAAAAATAGATACGTCGATCGGACTCTAATCTAATTTGGATTATGGGGATGATTATTGTTAAACTGGTGAATCTGCTAGTAAAATTGCTTAATATCCCCGGTTTTAGTATTGTTTTATCCTTTGTCCTCTGTAAATGTCCACTTTGTTCTGTGATGCCCACGCACAGCCCCGATGAGAAACAACGGAGCGAGAGAAAAGGTTACTGCGAGGTAACATAGAGGGGCTTCAGGGGAACACTTTTGTTAAATGTTCACGCTGCTGCTCTTTGGCTTTTAAAAGCTACAACAAACATTCTGTGAGTCCAAACAAACACCCTCTCATTCACTGTCAGTAGAATAGCTTCAACATGTTGCATATATTTTGATCTCATCACAGACCAAAGTGTGGATCGTGTGGTTCCTAGTTAAGTTCCAGAGTTCTTTTCATGGTGATTGAGCTGCCCTGTGCCACAAGAATAAGTGAATATTGAATTATACAGTATTTTGTCATGTAGTCAGTAAAAAAAAATGAAAATGTAAGACGAACACAAGGTGGCAGTAGTCCTATATTGTAGCAGAGTCCATTGAAGTAAATTACCAGCTTGCTGACCTATTAAATAAGCTTTGTTTGGACTTGGATGGTGTGTCATAACAACATCCTAACAAAACTACACCAGTCAAAATGCATCCGTTCATTACATGGGAATCACATTTAGGCCAACTTTGAAAGCTTAATAAAAACTTACACTTAGAATGAGAGAGCTGTCCTAGCCACTAACTATAGGCCTTGCAGTTCAAGGACAGTTGTATTTCATTAAATGGTTTGAATGTCAGCATTCCAGTAGATTCTTTGTTCCAATGTAGACGACGAGACCGAGTGTGTAGGAAACACATCCCATTTTGAAGTCTTGTTTTGCGAAAAGCCACAGTAAAGCTTTTCATTTACGGTAATTACATAACTCTGACTCATTATTTCCTCCAATCCTACCTTGGGATTTTTTGCAAAGGCAGTAGAAACTTAAAGTGGCCTTAACAAAGTTGTACCTAGTGGTGTGGAGATTGAGAATATTTAACAGTTCAGTTGAAAACACACATACACACAAACAAACAAACAAACAAACACAAAAACACACATACACACACACACACACACACACACGAAATGTAATATGTGTTTCTGTCTGTCAACTAACTCCGTGGGTGAAATCTTTTTACTCTATAATGAAGCGTTCAGTTAGAGTAGGCTGGTGTTTGATGTGCAACAGCAGCAGCGACCAGATGCAAAACAATCCCCAAACCCAGTCCCCACGAGTGCCTAATTGAAACCAGATGGCACACGCAAGTTGTAGCCCACGCATTCCTCGCGTCTATACGGCCAGACATAAAAGAGTGAACAAAACTGGAACATGCACAAGTGCGAAAGCCATACCATCATACCTATAGACCACATGCAATCGATAACACGGCAGCGTGCAGACATATGCGTCGTTTCGGGAACCAATTTGACAATTAACCGCGCCTGTCGATCAACCGTACCTTTCATTGTGTTTCACAGAACTCTACCGCCGCAAAACTGTCGTTTGAAGTCACATTTGCAGCATTGCAATGGCATCGGCTCAATGTATCCTGAGCGCCGCCTGCACCTTTAATCGCCGACTATCCCCGTATCCGCGGTCCCTGCGCCCCCGATAACAGATGACAAAAAACTTTAAAGCTCCATCCGTTAACTGCTCGGTCTGCAGAAGCCTCCTCGTCCGCCTCAGGTAGCCGCAGCGCTGCGCTTCTGACGCCGAGAGGGAGGAATCAAACTTTTTTTTGGTGCAAGCAGGGGGACTCTTAATTAGGGACCTTGAGGTTGCAAAATCCCAACGAAGTATCCTCCTCTTTCCTCCCAAGTCCAAAGTTGCAGTTTTCAGAAAGTGCTGAGGTGAGGATGTTATCTCCGCACACTGGTAACCAGCAGAGTGTAACCGGAGAAACTCAACAAGTATAAAAAAAAAAAAAGCTCTAAACGTGAGAGGAAGTTGCGCGCCCGTAGGGCTCGGGGAAACACGTGCTCTCTTCACATCTGTAAGCGCCGTCTGCGCAGATGTTTACGGTGGTCGCTGTGGGAGCGGCGCTACCGTTATGGTCTGCGTGGTATGTCACTGTCAACGTTGTCATTTGTGCACACTTGTGCATTTTGGGACTTAACCAATAACAATAACTGTAGGTTTCCTTTTTTTTGGGTGGGGGGGTGGTGGTGGGCTATTTGCATAGAATAACTGGGTCATGTGGTGTTTAATGCACGTTTAATGCACATTAACAATCAATAATCAAAGCTTTGCTACACATGTGTCATGGTGGGTATCAAAATAAAAGCACAGCTCGTTTAATTTGTGTAATAAATGAATTTAAATGATTTTAAATGCTGCTCCCTGCAGGACATTCCTTCCTTGCTACAGCAAACTCTGCTCCTTTGTTCAACATACAACCAGTCAGTTATTAAGTGTCTTCAATCTGGTGTAATTTATAGCACATAATACATAATGAATAAAGGGTGACGGATATTAACCATATTTACAGCTAATGTTGCTAATTGTTCATACATGAATGTACGACGCAACAGCTCACAAGCCTGTTATGAATGCGCTACATTACACCTTACATATTATGTTGTTACACGAATTCCAATAAGGCATAACAAGGCTGAGATTGAGAGGCCTGCAAACCTCTACAGATAATATGTTTGGACTGATACACAATCATCATGATTCAGTCTACCACAATGGAAGTATTGGCATATGCCAACAGAATACGATATGATTTTCATTTGGGCAGTTTTAAACATTGCCAGATGGGCTTTGTCACAGAAAAGAAACTCAGTACTTCTGGCAAATCTCAAGTATATTTATTCTTAACATCTGCTGTTAGCTAAGCAACCACAAAGTTCGCCAGAAGGCAAATATATCGCTGTGCAATTCATAGGTTAAGTTGTTTCCCAAAATAACTATTAGTCATTCTAGTGCTGGTTCCAATCAACCTCGGGTTTTCACTCATTTGCCCGGCCTGAGCTTTTCAAAACTTTCCTTATCATATACTGAACAGTGTCTTTGGCTTACTTGCTGACAATGCCCTTTGACATTAGGTGGAATGGGCAACGGTACTAATGCCCTAACAGATGTTGGACAAATAATGTTCCCTCAACCGAAACTCAACAAGGCCTTCAACCCAGCGGTTCCCAGCCTATAACTGTTTCATCCCCCGGTCTCAGTACCCAGTGAAGCAGCTCGCACCTGTTTATCTCTTCAGTCCAGAACCCCAGGCTTTGATCACTGCTGTGACTGACACATGAGCACACCGCGATCCTTAACATAAGGACCTGCTGCTGTGACACCTTGAAGGACTTTACAAAGCCCTATAAAACACAAACGCGGTCTTTCATTTTGACGCTCGTCTAATGACGCCCTGGCATTGTTCTAGCATTAGACGTGCGAAAAACCTCGCCGCGTGAAAGACAGAGATGATTTTTGGAAACCAATCGCAGCCACGCCTCCCGAATAACAGCCTCAATAGCAGGCATGTGCTATGCGTTCATTAATCCCTCAGTGATTGTGTGTATTTGCATGCATCTATACTCAACAGTTATAAAAGAAGACATGATTTATGCTTGAGGATTTGGAGCCAGGGTCAACCATGGGAGAACATGAGAAGACCTCAGCCTCTGATCAATCTTATAGGAACCAGGTGTTGAAGGGGCTCGGCAGGGCTGAGGACCGATGGTATAGCGCTGGCTGTTTCTGATTATTATCCAGAGAGGACCCTATTTTCTGGGTCACAGCATGCAAAGAGGGCACATTTTTAAAGGGAGCTGGGGCACCAATGAGGAGATGAGGACAGAGGAACTCTTTCACCCCAAGCGCTTCACATTCCACCGGTGGTAGAGATGCTAAATGTTAGGCTGCCTACCATGGAGGAGTGTTTCCTTTGCTAACAATATTCTGTGTTGACGGTTTCGGGTGTATAAATCTTGAGAAAATAGGCAGCGATGATTGTTACTTGGTCAGTTGAAGATACTCAGAAAAGTATGAATCACGCCACACAAAGAGTTCTTTTGCATTACGTGGTTTGAACGTACACGTACAATAGCCTACGTGACAAAAAAATAAAGCCCTTCGGAGGCTAATGAGATCTGCGATTTGGCTTGGCTCCAGCGGTAGAATCTTTTCTGATCATGTGACAGATTATCATCTATAGGGGGAAACACGAGGAGGAGGTACGCTGACGGTATGACCCAAGACCCAGCTTCATAGCGGTCACAACAACCAGGAAGTAATGACAGAGAACAAAGAAGATGAATTGGTTCGGTCCTCTGGATGTTGGAGTGCTTATGGTTTCGAAGAACACTCCTGACATTCCTCTTGTTTTGTTTTTGGAATGTTCGAAGGCCAAGAGTTGCGCTTGTGTGGAAAGGTCACAGGTCAAGACCAAGCTTCTACGGCACATGTAATGCTTATTTTGGCTCGAGTGGTTGTCCCATTCACACACGCTGTCCATCACTGCAATTAATTTGAGATCACATTACGATGAAATGTATCCACATATGTTGTATCAGTGGTACACCGGCGAATGTTCTTATCACTGAATCAACAAAACTGTGCCAATACAAATAAAAGTGCAAATGCAGGATCATATATTTTATTAGTTGTGTGTAATCTGGAAAGTGATACCTACATGTAAAATCAGTTTAATGCACTGCATTGAATGTATGTCATGACGCAATCCCTCCCAACTCCTAATGCTAAACAAAGGTCTGTGACAGTGTGTTGACTGCTGGATTAGCATGCATCACAGTCAGGCAAAGACTGTAGGCAAAGACTGTAATAGGATGAAGTGGAAAGAGCACAAATAGACCTGGTCAGGTATACAGGTATTCTTATGCAGTAACTCTGCAACCACTGTCCGCTCCAGCTCTCTGACAAGTGAAGAAGCGCCTTCAGTCCGCTGGTGAGTTGCTTTTGTTGCGATACTTCCCTCGAGTGCACGTTGTTTCCGATCTGTTCGAACCCTGAAGTGCATTTCTGATTTCGATTTTGAAAGGTTTTATTCTTTTTTTTTTTTTGGATGTGTTTTTACAACAGGACGTTACTAAACTGAATATGTGTCAGGTATCAGGGACAAACTGATATATTCCAATCAAATGTTAATCATATGAAATTAACATTCTTGTTGGATGTTGCTTTGATTCTTTAAAGTATTATTTTGTTCCGTATGGTGGATTATATAGGATTAGAATGGAATTAGAACATATCAGTTTCAACATTTATTAATCAGTTGGTCAACATTCTACATAATTTATAACATTTATAGAATAACTATAGAGCTTTTGGCTCTGTCTTCCTGAGAGTGGCTGCTAAAATCGTCAGGTAGAGATTTTCCAACCAAGTTGAATAACTGTATTGTAATCTTAAACCCATAATGAAATAAGACAATTGGTGGAGATCATTTAGTACATCCCCATTTACCGTAAAATCCCTTGTGGGTGTCAAATTGTGTAACTGCACGCATGACTGAACTGAGACACTGAAGTTACATACGTTAGCTTGATGCAGTTAAACGGCTAGTTAGCAAACTAGTTAACATAGTAGTGACTTTAGAAACCTCTCATGGTTGTGTATGTTTGTTTGTGACTTAAAGGACCAGGACCTGTAAGCTATCATTCCTGGCAAAGCAGATGCCCCAGAGACAAAGCTTGCCAAGCGTTCAAGTTCAGGTGGGCCCTTTAATGTGCCTTGCCAGGTGCTTAGCACGGTTACTGTAAACTACTTAATGGTGTGCCTCAAAGTAAACAACCAAGGGCAAACCTGACAGCCAAATATATTAAAGGATCAACAGTAGTCTACTGTAGAAGGAACAGAGTGGTCCTACAGTACCTGAGATTATTAAAAAAAATACAGTTCGGGCAGTCAATCGTGCAACAGTTATTTTGGATAAAAATAACGCCAATAAATTCCGATGTCTGAACATCTTTGGATTTTGGCTTAACTGTGTTTGAAAGAAATCCATCAAAAGATGGCGGTCCTCCAGTTATTTAATAGTGTTTCCTTCATGTTTTTGAGAGTTCTGTTTTTAATCTCAGAATATAGGCCTCTAGCTGTGTATCACTTGCCATTGTGGCTAAGATCACAGACACGCTGCTTAAGGTTTTTGTGGTAATAAATATCAGACGAACAGACAAGATACTTAAATATAAGCCAATAGCCAGTCTCTGTATAGTGTGTGCCCATGTATTGTCTACTTTCTTGAGGACGCACTGCTGAGGTTTTTCAAATCCAGACAGATGTGTAGCACCCCCTAGTGGTGAGCCTATTTATATTGATGTTTACCAACTCGTGGTCAAACTGAAATCCTATTAGCTTTCCGGATTAGACTAGATGGCATCGACTGTTAATTTGCCTGAACACGTGTGTGTGTGTCGTGTGTGTGTGCGTGTGTGTGTGTGCGTGTGTGTTTGTATGTGTATGTTTTAGCTTGGTACAAGGTGCATGTGTCCATCTGCCTGTGTGCAAATGTGAGCCTACACTCATCGGTTGTGCACATGCATGGCTGGAGGAAAACATAAGACAAACACACCAGTCGTATCCTTTCAGACTCAGTTTTTGGAGCCAAGACTGTGACTGAGATACAAGATGAGGATCCTGCTCGGTTTGGCTGTTCTGGTGGGAACATTGGGTGTCCTTCATTCTGCCTCCGATGACCTACCCAAAGCCATCTCAGAGGACATCCTGAAACGTGAGTTGGCACTGGTATCTAAGACACTCTTAAATGACCTCACCATCCATGTGTGGCCCATAATGCAATATGTTCCCCTTATGTAGCCGAGTCCATTCACTTTACTTAAATGCTTCTTGTAGCGTTCTCATTCACTATACTATACACATACTCAATACTACTCTCACTAACTATAGATAAACCACTCTTTATTAGATCTGATGGATTTTTTAATGTTTATTTTTTGAAAAGTGCTAGACACACTTTATATTTTTCATATATATTGCCTTCCTTATCCTGGTTTCACAGTGAGCCCAGAGTTCAGCCCTGTAACTATATCTCACTCAGTTTCCCTCTCCTTGTCCCTCTCAAGAGTTGTCCCTCGATGGAGAGAAGCTGGTGGACGAGGAGGTAATGAGAGCTTTGTATGGGGTGAAGCAGATGAGAGAGGTGATGTTGACGAATGAGCAGAAGCACGAGCACCTCATGAGGTCCCTCAGACACAGCAGTGACAAAAAGAAGGTCAGGCCGACGCCGTCTCAACACTCAACGTTTAGAAAATATGTGGTATTCATAACGGGTTGGAAACGTACATTTGTGTACGTTAGTTTACTGTACGCCTCTGTCTGGTTTGTGGCTCTCGGTGTTTTCGTATGCTAAAAATATACGAGCATTATGAAGTTGTTCTAACAATGTTACTTTGAGAAAAAGAAAGAAAGGAAGAACCAAGCAAACAAACCAAAGTTTATTTTGTTCCCTTTGCGGCCACCAGGGGGCAGCCCAGCTGGCTCTGGAGGTGAGTGAGAAGCTGGAGGAGGCTGAGGAGCAGTGCAAAGACTCCCTGCAGTCCGAGTGGGAGGAGTGCAGGCCCTGCCTGGAGGACGCCTGCAAGACCTTCTACACCTCCACCTGCCGCAGGGGCTTTGCCACCTTCCACGCCAAGGTACTAAAAATAAAGTTGTCCCGGGTTTAGGTCACCGCAACATCTGCTCTGGCCTTAAAACTTTGTCGCCACGATTCCTAGCATATGGCATTTGTTAGGCTTGTTCAGAGCACTCGAAAACGCGGAGTGTGTACATTTTTGAGGCGAAACTGTTCATTAAAATGCGTTTTAAAAAACACCCAGAACCCATTCAACCCTCTCTTTCCAATACAACAGATCTAACTATCCATCAAATACCTTTTCGTCCATTTTTACAGGTGGAGAACTTCTTCCTCAGAGTGTCCAGACGTTTCGGCCCCCGTGAGCCACCCATGGAGGCGAGTGACATCGTGGTGAACCAGATCCCCGACGACCCCGACCTGGCGGTGAACGGCATCGAGGATTCCTTCAGCTGCCTGATGAACAAAGTGGGCATGCTGGTGAACCGCAGCATTGTCCTGGTCTCCAAGATGAGCAGCAGGCTAGACAAGGTCCTCCAGAGAACCTTCCTCAACAAGGCTGAAGACCGGGTCGAGGACACGACCTCCGACCCCTACTACCCGGCCCGCGACTCTGGCTTCCTGCAGGGAGTGGGCTTGGAGGAAATCCTGGACTCCTTCTTTGACTTTGGCAAGAGCGTGGTGGAGGAGTTTGGATCAGTGGTGACCCAGGTGTTTGACGACATCCACGAGGCGGTGGAGGAGGAGAAGAAAAGTAAGGAGGCGGTCAGCAAACGATTCAATCTCAACATAAAATTAGTTGACAAACGGTCCCATTTAACATTCCTTAACTTATTTGAGATGTTTACTTTTAGCATGCATGACCCTGTGTGGTTAGGGTGTCAGGGTTGGAATGCTATGGTGATCCCAGAAGGGACTAGCAGGGATACCATGGAACCTAAGAACAAATCTGATTGGACAACGTTGACGGTATTCTTTTTTTTTTTTTTTTTTTTCCATTTGGTTTAGAGGACATTTTCCCTCGCTTCCTGCAGAACAGGAAGCTGTGCAGAGACCTGCGCAGACAGACCTCAGAGTGCTGGCAGCTACAGAACCAATGTGAGGCCTGTCAGGGGGCCCTGCTCACAGGTGAAGCTCACACACACACACACACACACACACACACACACAAGTCCTAATTAAAGGGAGCCTGTAATTATTTAAATGTCAGTTGATATATGATAGGTCTGATTACTCCTCGTCCTGTCCAGAGTGTCCCACGGTGCGCGAGCTGCACGTGGAGCTGGATGAGGTGTCCCAGCTCCTAGATGTTTCCAAGGAGCAGTACGAAGAGATCCTGACCATTGTCCAGCGCCACACCGACGAGACCGTCAACTGGCTAACCAACATGGCCAGCGAGTTCAGCTGGGTGGCTGACGTGATGGCCAACATCAGCACCCCTGAGAACATCTTCCACGTCGCCACGGTGAGTAAGATGAGGGGGGGTTTGAGGGATCAGAGCAAAAGTTGTTCACGTCAATGATATCGTTGATTACTTTTTTTTTTTTATGAGTTAAATATTAACTTGCAATTTCAGATTCAAAAATGTGACTCAAACGTGACTCAAAAATTATGTCAAGAGTTATAATAAATTGCAATAAATTGTTAAAGCTGCTATGTGTGCTATTCTGACTACCGATAGCGAAGGGGAATTACAACAACAAGCTGTTACAGTTCAAAACAAGCTCTCCTCCCCTGCAGCACCTCTCCATTGGTCCTCTCCCCTGTCAATCAAACACCTCACACACTACAGGTGAACAGATTCTTGGGAGGAGTTTATAGTCGGGCCGGCAATGTCAACATGGTATTTTAATGTTATCTTTTATGAAATAACAGAAATTTCACACATAGCAGCTTTAAAAAAAACAAAAAAAAACAAGACAAAACAAGCAAATAAGAAAAATAAACACGGGAACTTTAAACAAGAGCAAAAGAATGACAAGGACGATGGTGACTGTAACGATGATGGGTGCAAAATATGACCATACCCTCCTCTCTCCAGGTGTTGCCGAAGAGCAGCGATGGGAACAACACATCGGTAACTGAAACCAAGGTTGAGGTAAACATCCTGAACTCTTCCCCCTTCATCCTCTCTGTGCCTGGAGAGCTGGAGCTGCAGGACCCTGCCTTCATCCAGTATGTGACCCAGGAAGCTCTGGGCAAATACAAGGAAATGGTCAGGTGAGAACTTCGTGTTACAGAAGAGTCCTGCTAGCTTAGTTTAGGATTATTTATCAGTGGCATCATTTGGTTTGGATCCGACTGAATCTGTCATCTATTCTGTCTCTCTACTGTATCTAGAAAGGCAAAAACTTAAAACTTATAAAATAAAAAACATTATTGTGGACTGGTCACTACAATATTGAATCCAAGGCAAAACGTTCACCTGGATTTGTGTGCTTCACTGCGTTTGCATGTTCTAGTCTCAGATTTACCGTTACTGTTAAATTCCGACATCGATGCATTTTCTTCGTTCACAGACACGAGGATGAGGATTTCCTTCCCTGAGTGCAGTTTCCATCAACTGTCCCTGCGCTTCAACGCAATCGGGAGTAGAGTATACATCTCTGTGTACTAGGTACAATGTATATTATTCACTATAGTTGAAATGTATACATGAATTAACCAGTGTACAGTAAATCATGTGTTGCATGTAAAAATCAAAGGTAAGTGTACCTGCTACATGTTGTGAAACTATGTACATATGAAAACACATAAAAGTTTGATTTAATGAAAAATAACAACCAAAAGCAGTTATGCAAGACTAATGTGTTCCACAATAAACTGTTGTAAAAATAAATTGTGCTTTATTCATTTCTATGATGCGATGCCACTCAATGATTAATACAGTACGTCTCCAAGAAACAGCACCAAGGGAAAACTTTAAGTAAAACTTTTATTTTGTAACTGTACAAAATCATATTAGTTTTCATTCTCAGTAATTTAATTATCCTCCCTGCTAGTTCAAGTCCCAGAATTTGGAACAATCACATATTAGGTTTTCATGAGTAGCGCACACAAACACAAAGACATTTTTAAAGAGATTTCCACATCTTTGTCCAATTTGTTTTGTCCAGGCCTACACAATGATAAAAAAAAAAAGGGTTGCTGAAGTGATCGCAAATCACGTTACATGCCCATGGACATATAATGAACTAGAGTACCTCTAAAGCGTGGTCCTATTGCGCTTTTGTTTTGATATTTCCCAATCTCCATTAAACGCCAAATCCAACCACAGACTATGCAAGGCTTTTGTTTTGTCTGGTATCCAAGGGGTTGAAAGTTGTTTACTCCCGTGCTCCTGTAGTTATACATTGTTTTTGACATTTGGAATTGCCGCTACAGGAATAAATAATTGAACACTGGATAAGCAAATACCATCGGAGATACCGTCCGCATCATCGTACCGTGTCAACGGGATGGCTTTGCATAGGTTTACATTTTGAAAGATTTGTTCAGTGTTGTTGGCTTTGGATCAAACATTGTCTGTAGCAGACTTGCCTGACGGACACAGTACGAAGGATAAGGATACTGAAGGTGTATTCATGAGTTGGTAGGATTTGATTGACTAGGCCTACTAGGGAATGGTGAGACGAACCACAAATATCTTAACTGCAGGGGGCGATGAAGATGCTGCAGTTCCCACTATCACCCAATGCACCATGGGTAAACCGTTTCATGTCTGCAAATCACCTGCTACAAAGTTACAATATGAGGATGTCTGCACTCTTGGGAGAAATACAGGAGTATGGCGTCTTTTCTGAAGCAAACAGAGCCTACTTCCATTTAGAGTTCTGCACCAAACAAAATACAAATTGAATGTAATGTATCACTTGAAATTTCACAGCTGAAATATCTCTTTTTAAAAAACATTTATAAAATGTTACAGAAAAGGTTTTTGCCCTTGGAAATGATCAAAATACGTCTTGTGATTTCAATTTCCCCAAGTAAAACCCCCACTTAAAATGAAGATAAAATAAAATAATAAAACCAAATTACTTGCCATTCAAGTCACCTCATTAAAAAGAATCACTTCCATAATTCACACTTATCAAACTGATCACACCTGCTTAAAATACATTTCTTTGCACATACATCCGCTGTTGTTTTAACTCTCAATACATTCTGAAATACATACTGTACATCCTATTCAGCTGCTCGATCTTCGCCTTACCTCTTACTGTCCAAGGTTTACAGTCACAGCACATACGTACCGATTCAAACACAGGTATTGGTCACTTTAAAAACATACTATCAACCTAAGATAAACCAAACTCCTTTACATACAAAATATCTTGACTCCAAAATATCAAAAAAAAAGACTTGGGTGTTGTAAAACAAATGATAAAAAGAGAAAAATAGGAAGGGGGGGTTTATAATTTGAAACAAAAGAAACAAAAAAAAAACCTGTGCAACTGCAACTGAGCCACCGGTTTGGAATTCATTGCTTTGAGAATCTCCATCTTGTTTAGATCACAGTGTTCTGGCCGGTCGATACGGACTATTCTGATTTACAGGGTTCTCAGAGCGTAGCGTATCAGTACCAATCAGTACCCTTAGACGCTTCCCTACACATCCCCAGGTAGACAAGAGATAACCTGAAAGGAAACCATTTCTACTTCGAACCATAAAATCCCCCCCCTCTTTTATTTAGCAGGGATGACAATGCAGATACGCCAGTGCGGTTGGGGGGCTAATGTTTGTAGCATGCTAGCGCTAAAACCTTTTTTTCTCTCCGCAGATTCAGCGGGAGGGGTTTTCTATTTGGGCAGCCTCGGTATAGCTATTGTCGTCCCGAGGCTCGTCCTCCGCCGTCGTGCCTCTCCGCAAAGCGCCGCACTTTTGCCAGTTTTAAATCCCCACACACCCCCCGCCCCACCGTCCTACAGGTTGTCCCCTGGCTGGTACTGCGGCTCGGTGGCTGTGAAGTAGTCTTCCAAGAAGGACTGGATGTACTCGAACGTGGGCCTTTCGTCTGGGTCCTTCTTCCAGCACTGCCTCATCATTTCGTGGAGAGACTCGGGGCAGCCCTGGGGGCAGGGCATGCGGTAGCCTCGCTCCACCTGCTCCAGCACCTCCCGGTTCACCATGCCTGTCGAAGACACGACAGAGACATCGGTAAGGTAATCGTACAACAAGTAGGTAGTCGGTGTACAGATCCCCGACGAGGTTAAAACGTTGCTTAGTAAACCACCAAGGTAGCATTTATCCACAGTGTGGACGTCTTTTTTTTTGTATTTCAAGTGTGATCATTTATACAGGACTATTTGACTGAAAAATATAGTTTGCAAAGAGGACGTGCTCTGAGAATATAAGATATTTCAATGATCTAATGATAGCACATACAGGGCTCCTTGGAGGATTTATTAACCTTTTCAGACCTCGTCCAGTACATCCACAGTCTTCGACTGTAGGACTTGACGTGACAAGGCATCGACACAAATTCGTAATCCCTCCGGTCACGTCTGCTAAACTCTCTGCTACGGTTGCCCCCGTTATTTCTGTTTTGCATGTGTGCACCTACATGTTAAGATCCACTGGTTTAATGGTAAAACATGCGGGGCCATGTGCTTAAAATACTAATATAATCAAAAAGACAAACGCTAAAGTGAGATTCCTACTGATGCAACTAACATCGGACAAGGCAATATCATTCAGGGATTTGACATACAACTCCCCTTCATTTTTAACGGAAGATCAGTTCCCTGCTGTTGTAATGTTTTGCATTTCCTGATCACAACCCCGATCTAAAAAAACCCCCACTAATTTAAATCCAACGCCTTAAATCTAACGCTATTAATTCGGCCCCGACACTGTACAACAGTACTGCATCCCTCTGCAGTACGGGAAGAGAGGGATCCTGAACCCTGTGACACAACAGATGCAGCACCCAGGGGAGCTGGGCTGTAGCTAAAAGAGGTTATGACACAGAGACAGTGGTATGGGACCCCCCCCCCTTCCTCTTCCTCTTCCTCTGTCTGTCTGTCCGTCTGTGGGACGGCGGGGATCAGATTCTCTCACACCCTCTGAAACAGGAGAGGCCTGAAGCGGCCGTCGAGTCGGACTAGGACGGGTTACGTAGGATGATGAGGTGTTGGCGTGGTTTATGTCTTGGGTGTGAATATCGTCTTTCTCATAACGTACCCATGTCCGTCTGTATATATATATATATATATATACACACACACACACATATATGGACTGCAACGCCTCGCTGCGTCTCGGCGTACTCGCTTCCGAACGCTTTTACGCCACTTTTGTTTCCCATGGCGCTAAATCACTCCTCCGACAAGAGGAGATAGCGAGATGGCAAGAGCCGCGAATACCCCCGCGAGTCCCCGCCCGCGACTTTGTGAACCGAGGTCCAACCCCCAGAACTGGCAGCTCTTGCGCGCATTAATTAGACCGAAGCCGGTACACATGCTCGAAGCCAAGGAGGCCACAGGAGCCAGATGGTACTCTATAAGAGCTCGTGGTTAAGTCTCCCATATGGCGCACTCTGTAATCAGTGCCAGTCGCGCCGTCAACGGCAGACAAGCTGCAGTACTGCTCCCAGACAGCAGGGGGTCCGGAGCGAGGAGAGACGAGGCCCGGGGCCGGCGGTTAATGAGAGTCCTCGTGGGCTAATCATACATTTGGAGGGCGAGGGGTACTTTCCCATGGACTGATAAGCCATTAGACATCTGTGTTGACTCTTAACCGCCGCGCGCCGTTCTATTCTGGAACCGCATCTTTGAGAAAATACAGTTTATTGGCCTGCATTTTGATCAGCGCTCAGAATAGCGCGTCTGAAGACGTCAGAAGTAAAAGGCGAGACGGGATTCTACTCCGGTCCAGTGAGGTTCTTAGTGGGAACTTATTCAAGGAGTTGAGCAGAAAAAGCAGGGAAACAGAGAATCTGTAAACCCCCCCCCCATAGAAACAGATGGAAGTCATACCAAAAATCGTTTTTGTCCCTACCTGGATACGGTACTCTGCCCTTGGTCACCAGTTCAGTCAGTAGTATACCGAAGGACCAGACGTCTGACTTAATAGTGAAGCGTCCGTACAGAGCGGCTTCTGGGGCTGTCCACTTGATGGGGAACTTAGCACCTGGAGAAGCAAACGGACAAGACAGAGAGTCAGACTGGAGGTTGTACATCCTCTATTCCTCACACAAAACCATAGGGCGCACGTACCATCAAGAGAGTGTGTGTGTGTGTGTGTGTGTGTGTGTGTGTGTGTGTGTGTACTCTTGAACATCTATCTCTAGGCTAGGAGGACCAAATGTTAGCGCCTAGGTTAGCATGTACTGGTTAGGGTTGGGGTTAGCCGTTAGAGAAGGAATGTAATCGGTGAAGGTCATAACAAAGTCGATAAATGAAACCCGGGTGTATGTCTGCGTGCGTGTGTGTCCGTCTGTCAGCCAAATACTCAGGAATCTCCACACCCACCTTGTCTGGCCGTGTATTCGTTGTCCTCGATCAGCCGGGCCAGGCCAAAGTCGGCGATCTTACACACCAGGTTATCAGCCACCAAGATGTTGGCAGCTCGCAGGTCCCTGTGGATGTAGTTCATCCTCTCGGTGAAAGCCATGCCGTCTGCAATCTGGGACGGGACGGGACGGGACAGGACCACCAGACAGATAGAGAAGGGCATTAGGACATATTGAAACCATACGCCACAGAGAGCAGGTTTCTGTTCATGCTGCGATATTGTTCTTTCATACTGTGATATCGGTATGAAATCGATATAGCCCCAATTCTTCGTACATATTTTGACCTAACTGAAGCACCAGAGGGGCGGGGTCGACCAGACCGAGACAGTGTAGATAATGTCAGCCAAGTTGTCAATCACACAAAAGTATACTTGACTGACTCAAACAAACAGTCTGAGCTTTCTGCCACTCAATGTATTGTAAACCCCTCCCGACTGGTACTCAAAGCAGGCTAAAACAAACACCGCCTGACCCCGGATTGACGTGCACTTAAAACGCGCCGCGTAAGTGAGACGAGAGAAGAAAGCGTCCGCAGCTTTGACGACGACAACGGCGACGACGACAAACGGGGCCGATCTTTAAAAAAAAAAAAAACGACGCCTCCTCGCTCTGGCCGCCGGCTCCCCGGGGGAAGGCATTCCCGGGTTTTCCCCGCCCGCCTCCGTCTAATTGTCAGAATCTCTTCTCCGCTCTGCAGAGCGAGGTGCGGGAGAGAGAGAGAGAGAGAGAGAGAGAGAGAGAGAGAGAGAGAGAGACGGGGGGGGGGGGGGAG
>OMKK01087012.1:0-15582 GCA_900302305.1 Polymixia japonica
CAGCGTGCCTCCACACACACACACACACACACACACACACACACACACACACACACACACATCTGTTCTAAAGACTCAAATGTATAAATAGACCATCATTTGAACACAAGTTCACTTCTCTGGCGGTTTCTCTGCCCATGACCACCCACTCGCCAGGTGCCAGACTACCTGGACCACATTGACACTCCCATGGACTTCCAGACAATGTGGAACCTGCTGGAGTCCCACCGCTACCTCACGTTCGAGGCCTTTGAGTCCGACTTTGGCCTCATCGTCAACAACTGCCTCAAGTACAATGCCAAGGACACCATCTTCTACCGCGCCGCCCTGCGGCTCAGAGAGATGGGGGGTTCCGTCATCAGGACGGCCCGGCGCCAGGCTGAGCGAATAGGCTTCGACTACGAGACGGGCATGCACCTCCCTCGAGAGCCCAGCCCAGACAGCCAGCACGACCGGGAGAGGGACCGAGAGCGAGACAGGGAGCGGGAGAGGGAGAGGGAGAGGGAGAGAGAAAGAGAACGAGAGAGGGACAGAGACAGGCCGCTGTCCTCCAACGAGGACGGTAAGTGACCTGCTCTGCGCGCCAAACTTCCGCCTCGTCCGCCTCTCCGCGCCATTAGTTTCCCACCATAGTTTAATACTCTACTTATTTTCTTTTTCTCTATGTGAAGACGTGTAACATCCCTGTCCCTCTCCCCGCCTCTCACAGACCTGCTGCTGCCAGAGAACCGACGACGGCTGCCATTGGAGGAGCAGCTACGTTTCCTGCAGGCGCGCTTTGATGAGGTCAGCTCGGGGAAACACAGCATCGGTCAGTCTCGCAGGGCCAAGGCCCTGAGAAAGGAGATGACGGTCATCAAGAGGAAGCTGGCCCACCAGCGAGAGGGAGGCTCTGGAATGGGGTCCAGGGACTCTGTGGGAGGAGGAGACCGTGGCTCGTCCCTCCCTCACCACCCCTCCTCTGCGGGACGCCATGACGAGGGGGGAGAAAGCAGCAGCCAGGAGATTAGTGGCAAGGGTCAGTCTTGGAGCACGTTGCAATAATATTGTAAATAATAACCATTAGAAATGATACATTTTGTTGATGAGGCAGTTTTTGTTGAAAACAAATATCAACGTGCTTCAAGGAAAATAAACTCAATTAAAAGCAAGTAAAACTATTTTTTTTGAGGCGAACTGGAACATGTTATCTAGACATGACTTGAAGTATTGGAGTATTGTGTATTATACTTGGGTGTATAGATCATTACTATGTTTAAACATTCAACGCTATGTAGTTTTCTTTTCACTGTTAACTGCAGACGTAGCCGTTAACGTGTGTGAAGTCATAGTGATTCATGTCCTCATGAACCTCTCTCTCTCTCTCTCTCTCTCTCTCTCTCTCTCTCTCTCTCTCTCCACCCACATCTCCCTCGCTGAAGATCTGAGTGCGTCTTCCTCGGCCTTGGCTCCAGAAGTCGGCCGTCGGACCTCTGTCCTCTTCTCCAAGAAGAACCCCAAAACGGCCGGACCCCCGAAGAGGCCGGGCCGCCCCCCCAAGAACCGGGACTCCGGCCACGCCGGGACCGGGGTGAGCCCCAGCCCTATCGGGCCCCCTCAGCTGCCCCTCCTGTCCCCTCCCAGGCAGAGGAAGAGACCACGCAGCCCTCACAGCAGCTCCAGCTCCGAGAGCGACAGCGACAACGACGACCTGCTACCGGGTACAGCAGACACAACAAACGTTAACATCAGACATATCTTTTTATATTTTTTTGTTTATTGGTTTTTTTTGTTTTGTTTCCTTCAATCATATTGTACCTACTGCAGAATAATACCGGTAGGACAGAGAGACAAAATAAAACGAACAAAAACAAAACGCACGAAAAAGGGCTATACTGTACACAGATTAATTAAATCGAATTTACGAAAAAAGGGGCTCAGCAGATCTTGGTAGAGTGAAAATAACATTGCAGAAAGTATATATGTACAATAGACAAAATAATAATTATCTACACACATATACATAAATAGATACCTGACAGTAAAATGTACTGTATATTCAACAATTAGAGCATTTCATGATAGCTCCTTTATGTAGAAGTATATACGTCTGTACGTATGTCTTACTTTCTGTTTTTCAGGTTTGCCCAGTAATGGTTTCGATTCAGGGAACCAGCCTGTAACGGAGAGCTTCCGTGTGTACAGAAACGAGAGGAGCCTCCCTCGCTCCAGCTCCGACTCCGAGTCCACCACCAGTAGCAGCAGCAGCGCGGCCTCCGACAGGACCAGGTGAGTAGCATACGCGTACGTGTTCGGTACAGTGACGCCCGACGGGACGTCCGTTATTGTAGTTATGGATACAGTGATGAGGCAGAGTAGTCGGCAACTGTCGGTAGTGTTATGGCTAATGTTTAACAGCAAACCCACATGTGTACTTACTAAAAAGTTAACATAAGAACAAAATCTAGGAGAAAACAGAGTTTTCTAACTGGCTCACTGATAGACGTAGTGGCAGCAGGGTGACCAACGTCGTGGGCAGTTAACAGCCAGATTAGAACGTGTCACTGGTCAGATTGTTTGGCTAAGAACAGCTGCAGTATAACGATGTATATATCACTCATGTCACTACAGCAAGGTGACTGAGCCCTCTCCCTCTTCTCTCTTAGTACTACTCCCTCTAAGCAGGGCAGAGGCAAGACATCGTTCTCTCGCTCAGCCTTTCAGGAAGACAGCAGTGAGGAGACATCGGGCACTGAAAATGACTCCTACTCCGTCGGAGGCTCGCGCAGCGTTTCACACTGTAAGCGGACACGCCTGTGTCTTTTCACAAAACAAGTCATTTCTAAAGAAGAAGCACTTCACTTTGTTTTCCTGTGATAAGCATCACGGTATCAGTATCAGTTAGTTGGAAATGGTTGTTGGGTAATGCTGACTGAGTGCCGTTTCTGTTGCGGTCTAGTGGTGCGGGGCCGGGGCCGTTCGGGATGCTGGATGACTTCAGACGATTACTCCTCCCTGGACGCTCTGGACCTGGTGTGGGCCAAGTGTAGAGGCTACCCCTCCTATCCTGCTCTAGTAAGACTCACTCAGACACCACAAAACAACACAGTAATGTAATAGAGTAAGATATCATCTCACATAGTGGACCCATTAATACAATAGGAGTTTCAAATACCCTCCAGTAAGCACTATCTGGTCCCTATGCAGGACCAGTGACCGCTTTTGACGGTAGGTGTAACCCTCCTCTTCCCTCCTCTTCGCTGTAGATCATTGACCCTAAGATGCCCAGGGAGGGGGTGTTCCACCGGGGCGTGCCCATTCCCGTGCCCCCCTTGGATGTGCTGAAGCTGGGGGAGCAGATGACCCAAGAGGCCAGAGAGCACCTCTTCCTGGTCCTCTTTTTCGACAACAAGAGGACCTGGTCAGCACACTGGTTCATCTAGACTTTTCACCATTTAATTTTTTGCCACTGTTGACTTATCGCTCTTCGCTCTCTTTGTCTCACTTCCGCCTTCACTCTCTAGCTTGCTCCCTTAGTTAAGAGGTGTAAAAGATAGTTTAGTACAAAAAAAATAGTTTCCGTCACTGGATATGCTGAACATGCAGCGTGCGCAGATACCTTCCTAGCACTAGAAGTTCAAAGGAAGATGTTGAAGTGCAAGTAGGCAAAAAAACATATATATAGGGCAAATGTGGTTAAAGAGAATAGAGGTTGGAGAAAAGGTGCAGAGTTTTGGGTCATGATGTGCAGCACAGTCACTAGCGTCTTAGTGTGTTTTTTTGCATGTCGCTCTGAAATTAACTGAAATGTTGAGAGACTTGCGGTGAGAGAGGCCCGTCAGATTAAACAGATTGGGCTGTTGGCTCCTTGGCTTTTTAATCAACTGACCACATACGCCCATATAGACCAACATCATTTTTTTTTTTTTTTTGATTAGCTGTGTTTATGTTATATTGTGGATTTATTTTAGGTAGTTTTTGAAAGCCCTGTCTGTAAATTACATTTTCCCCACAGCACAATCATGTTTGAATTTAATTTAATTTAATTTAATTTAATTTAATTTAATTTAATTTAATTTAATTGGAATTGGAATTGGAATTGGAATTGGTTTAATACCTTTGTGCATGCGTATCTGCAGGCAGTGGCTGCCGCGCTCCAAGCTGGTGCCCCTGGGTGTGGACCAGGAGCTGGACAAGGAGAAAATGCTGGAAGGCAGGAAATCCAACATCCGCAAGTCAGTCCAGGTGGCCTACCACCGTGCCATGCAGCACCGCAACAAGGTGCAGGGAGACCCCAGCAGTGATACCAGTGACAGTGACTGAACACACACACACGCACACAGACACAAACCTCATGCGTTGGCCTGTCCGGGTATTGCTGCGGTTTGTGGAATGTTTCTCAGTTGAGAGCCCAGCCCAACATCCCAGAACATAAGAAATGGTGAAAGTAGCACCTAGTGGAAAGCACATGCACCACATAGGCCCCAAGACACACACACACACACACACGTGTGTGCGCGCACACCATGCCACATACAGCCGTATTTAATCTGACATGTAAAATATTGTATTTAAGAGAATGGAAAAAAGGGTATTAATAATGATAATGAAAAAAATGATACTTTGTCCAGAATCATGATTCAGAATAGTCCGTGTATGTGGTTGATATGCGTTTATGAACAAGTGAAGAGGACAGTCTACAGACACAAGAAACAAACTTAGTATTACACTATGACATATACAAAATCTCTGCCTCTCCCTCGCTCTCACATACAGACACACACTCGCACATTCTTTTACGTTGGAACAGGGGGAACATGTATACTGTACATTGGAACGCACACGCTGTGGGTAATGGCTCCGTATGCTGGCACTCTACCACATCTTCACATCAACCTCCACCAACCCCTACACCCGCCCCCCAGAGCCGGTGTTCAGTGACCTGTCAGAAGAGCACAAGGCCGGGCTGCACGCAGTCCGGCCCGCTGTGACCCAACACGACTTCCTGTTATTTATTCTCGACAAGGTCAGCGGGCACGTTTCAACGAGGACCACCGCTCGTCGCTCCAGCCACCTTCGGCAACATTGTGCAGTTGGGGCTGTCTGTGCCTCCACTTGGTGTTTATCCTGTCTCCTGTTTTTAACGTTTGTTAACGTCCGTCTGTGTCAGGCAGGCTGCTGGTGAATGAATAATGAGGACTAATTGAAACACCCGATGGCCTCACTGTCTGTCTTAGTCTCAGGCCAATGGCTTTAGAACTTTTATATATACAGATTGCATAAAGATAGAACTTTAATAAAAAAAGAATTGAGTTTTTTTACACTTCTTGGTCCTGGTCTGTGTGTGTGCGTGTGTGCGCGTGCGTGCGCATTCTCATGAACGGGAGCATTTGAACCCTTGAACATGCACCAGTTAACTTTTTTTTATGACTTTTGATGTTTATTATTGCTTGAAGAAAGATATTCTGAGAAGTGCTTCCTTGTCCTTTCAGAAATTATTCCCCGTTCCTTACTTCCTAAGAAGTAGTGAGTCATGTCCAATTGACCCATAGCTCTAAAATTATACAAATACTCTGACAGCACACGGCACTGAGACTGAACTTGTGAAAGAATATAGAGGTTTTAAGTTACAAGAAACATGTACACCAATTAGGGCGTGTGCATATATGTGATTGAATGAGTTGATATGTTGCCTGCAATGTAGTCTGTACCTTATAGCCCCATATGATTGATTTTGACATTTTTGAGCAGATACATGCATCCTGAGGGCTGCACAATGGGTTGCCACAATAGGTCAAGTCCAAAATTGTCTATTTAAGCCATTGTCTATTTAAACAGCTAATACTGCACCATTGTTATATCTTTTTGGGAGTGGCACTAATACCGCTGGTGTGGGAGATGTTACTCGGTTCAAATGTATCGCCGCTCTTTGCTTCCGTTCTGTGAGTAATTTCTTTTTTTTTTAAACTAGCCAGAAATAACAAGTCTGTCTTTAGAAAGGCGGAACAGGATCAAATATGTCAATATTTATTTTTAAACCTCTTGTTTTGGTCCCAGATGCTGTATAGTTTTTACATATATAATCTATGAACTGAGTCAGTTTATTTTATTATTATTATATCCTTTATTTAACCAGGTAAGAAAAGTCTCATTGAGATTACAAATCTCTTCCAACAGAGCCCAGAGGGCAGCATAAAACATTTTTACAATAATAATAACAGTAAAACAGACAAACACAACTGTCATACAAACAAGAGAAACAGTATCCGGTTAAAATCTAATACTTAAAAAGTAAAAAACCAGTCCTGAATAAATAGATCAAATCAAATATTCTTAAAACGATAATAAAATTTAAAAGCAATCACAGTGACCAAGTGTATTGTCTGCACGATCCTTTAAAATTGACTGAAAATCTCATGGGAATCATCTCTGACAGTTTCAGGTCCTTCGGTACATTGTTCCAGGAAGAAGGGGCAGCGTAGTTAAAAGCTCTTTTTCCTAACTCTGTTCTAACTCTGGGGACCAACATCAGTAGAGTATCATGAGAGCGCAGGCCAATAGTTTTACCTCATTCTGCAACAGAATCTCTAGTTTACCAGTGCAACTTTTAGGTAGCAATTCCTTCTAAATATGGCTTGGCTGTCTGCCTGTGTGCCCGTGACTTGATTGTCAGCCTTCACCTGACATGAATGTTCATTGGTCCATTGGGGTTGCAGGCCCAGGTCAGTCCGTTGACTCCACACGCAAGCATGCCGACACGCTGACCGCAACAAACACGAGATAGGGAACCACCACTGCTCCACAGCGCCATTTTAACTACTAGAGGCTGAAATTCTACAAGAATCATGTAGAGCATCTTTAACAGAAATACGTCACACTGCAGGTCCTGCAGGTTTCCATGAAACGTATATCACAGGCTCACTTTACACTGGTTCTACAGGTCCGACCTCTTTACATACACACAAGTCATACATACCATTATGGTGCTGTTACAAAAATCTTTTTGTAAACCAAACAAAAGCCCCTCTTCCTCTTGTAAGCAATAATATCCAATTTCATGTTGGGCTCAGTGGGCTGTGATTATAAGTATTCCCTCACTACCAGTGTGAACACCAGCCTCTCTTGTTATGTGGTGGTTGATAAATCTTCCCATACACGATAAAGATTCCCCACCAACCCAAATCACCCACTCACCACAGCACTGAGACATTTTTACTTCATCATCTGAAGACATCAACTGAAGAGATACCCTTTAGATGCAAGTTGTCAGCTAGAAACGGGAAACAAGTGATCAGTATCAGTGTTTTAAATAGAACAGAGATAGGATGGGGGGTAGGTTCATGGTCATGATGAAACCAATGTTCTTCCTACATTCAAAACTGTTTTAGAGTAACTTTCATCTTTACATTCATGTAATTGTGATGTGGAATTAATTACAAATCACATCAAAGATACATATGTAAATATATGACTGAAGTGTTTGATACTGGAGTGTAATATTTCAATGTTATTGTTAAAAAATGGAATGAGTGACTAAGAGAGTAGTAGCTGGTCAGAAAGGAGGTGGGGGAAGTTTGAAGCAGTAGTCTTCGCCTAAGCAGGACAATATTTAAATATTGCTTTGTATGTCGAACACACACGCTAATGTAATAGTGAAACCATGACCTACATATGGACCCCGCTTACTGTCAAAGAAAGCACTTTTTGGCATCGCTTGAAAAGAAAAGAAGAAACAGAAAACAACCTTTAGCTTGTCTGGAATCTTAAAGCATAGTTAATTATTGATCGTTAAAACAATCACACATATATTTAGGAGAACGAAAAAGAGAAAGAAAGAACGATATCTGCTTTAGGCAACACGATTAAACCAAATTAGTTACCAGAGTTACTAACAACGTTATATGAATTTCCAACTTTAGGGTTTTGCCACGGAAAAAAATATGTTCACGGCTAAATGTTTCCTAAAATGAAAAAATAATGAGATTGCATTACACTCCGCAAACATGTGCCAACCTAAAGTGTCAGATAGGTGACGGATGGATTATGGGCGTGAATTGTGGGCGGGGCCGATGAGGCACTTTTCATTTGAAGTGAAAAAGCACCACATTTTTTTGAGTCACGCTGGAACTCGTTGAGACTAGTCGCGGTGATTTGTTGACCACTGGAGTTTGTTTGTTTGATTGTTTTGTTCAGCGTGGTCATGGTTTCCAGTCGTCGTCAACTACTTTGAGGGCTTAGTTGTGTCTCGTCCTATGTCGCGCATACTGATTACGACTTGGGCAAGCTAATGATTTACAAAGGAATTGCTTTAAAAACAGCTCAAAGGATATTATTTTGTCCCAAAGAGTGTGTCCTCATTTCTTAATGTCGTTTAGATGTTAAGATGCGTCTTAGTAATGTTTTGGTGATAACTGCCGCAATAGTGTCTTCAGTGCTTCTTTTCCCTGCAGGGGGACATATACGATGTCAGGTGAGTTGTTTATGTTGTTAAGGTGTTGAAATCAGAACACAGTAGATCCAATTATCCAGTCCAAAATGTGTAATTTTATGTAGCTTTTCTTTTATTGTGTTAAATAGCCAACGGTATCCGAATGTTGCTGTAGTGGAATTAAATACGTTTTGTGAATTATCTTTTTTTTTCATTCATTATTGATATTATTGTTATTCATTGTTATCAATTATTGTTGTTTTGATCACGGTGACCTTCTGACCCTCCCACTCTCTCCCTCCCGTTTAGATTCGAAATCCACGTGGTAAGTTATCGGAATGGTGACGTCGGTAGGTAGACTGTTGTTACAGATGGGGCCCTGCAGATAGTAATGCATCAAGGGGCTCGAAACTGCAGGAAAACCAATGTGGGCATTTTTTGTTGTTGTACTAATGATCCTCTCTGCTTGATCAGATTATATATCGGGTCATTCTCCTCTGGTTTTGTTCCAAGAGCCTGGAGAACCATGTGTTAGCCTTCGTGTTTGGATGACATCTGAAGGTATGGAGTCAAATGAAAAATACTCGATCCATCCTTTTGTTCAGAACACATGCCCTCCGCCAGTGATTTTTTTTTTCCCATCATTGCATTTCTGACAAATGTTAAGTAGCACATGTGTGACTCAACTTTCTTTTAGACTTGGACCTTAAACCAAAGATTAAAGTCCTATCTCCAGTCCAAATGAGTATTACAATTAAGAAGTCAGCAAAAATGTACACAATTAAGGTTTGACCTGTTACTTTTTGAACATTCCACGTACTCCATAATTATTGAAAATGTGGACTGAGAACCTAAATAATAATGTTATCTATAGGGAAAAACCAATACAATCTCTTACCCCTTTTTTCTCTCTATTGCTCGCTTCTGTTTTTTTACTCTCTTTTAGTGGATTGAAGCACAACCCATAAAACAAAGATGTAATGTCTTGTGGTCCCCACCTATTAATAACAATTCAGCAGTGGTAAGACTAATTGTTTTATCGACGTTCTTTGATCTCCATTGGTGATTATGATAACAATGATGATAATAATGATAATGAGGTGCTTTTATTTGTTTCTGGGTTGTTTTTTTGCAGTGGGAGCTGGTATATAATTGTGTCGAGGCCACAGCACAAAATAAAGTATCTGCGTCTTTCATTATTGGTACAAGAACATACAGTGACAGTTACACTATACCAGGTAGTGAATATTCTTTCACCTCAGCTTTCATTTCTTCTGTCTCATCTTTTCATATTTCCATGTGTGTCCATCCTTTTACACCTCAGCTCTCTGTCTTGTTCATATTCTCCCCCTCACTCACATCATTGGCACTTTGCTTCTTGAAAACCATACAGCGCAAACGCAACGCAAGGCTCTTGTGAGATACTTCCTCTGTCCTTGTTCTCTAAAATTAGATTTAGCCTCTTGATTGGTTTGGCTTGATTGACTTTATTCACTAAGTGCAATATAACACAGGTGCAATATTAAGGAAGTCTGACTACCTCCTGCTGTACACGTATACTCAGCATTAACAAAGCTAATTTCGGCTTCTCAGCTAGTTAAAACTGCACATATTTTGCTCTTTTCCTTTTTCTTGCTCTTGTCTTTTTTTTCTGCTCTTGTTATATTTTACACTGTTTGTTATATTTTGCTGGAGTTTATATTTTGTTTATATTTTGCTTGTTTATATTTTGAGCCTTGTATTTTATTACCCTAGTTACTGTCACTTTTCTTCATACTATTTATGAGGCTAAACCGGGACCTGAGTCCAAATTTCGTACCATAAACATGTACAGTAAATGTGAGCTGGTATGACAATAAAAAATCCTTGATTTTTGATGATATTCTCATATCCTGCAACTGCATGTTTGTGTGACTCAGATCCAGTACCGGCATTTAGTCTGTCTGTGGATCAGTCGTCTAGATCTGTGAATGTAACTGTGGAACCTGGAGCCAGAGTGCACGCCTCTTTGTGTCTCCAAGTGGCTTCAAACGACTGCAGACAGCGGTATTTCAAGCCCGTTACTGTAAGTATCATGTGTTGGTGTGTGTGTGTGTGTGGGCACATTCGTGTTACTGAGTATGTTATTTTCTAAGAATGCATCAATATGTTCTTTTCAGATTGATCCATCTGAGTCCCTGTCAGCACTTCTTAACTTCTCCTACCCGCTGCCTTGTGTCTGTGTGCAGGTGAGCTCTACTTCCAAAGAGTAGTATTTGTATATTATAAAATAGCTTGTGTCTTCCTGTTTTTCTTTGGGGACTTGCCTTCACATGTCTTCTCTGTGTGGGCAGGTATATTATACCCACACGGATGCACAACGAAACTTAAGATGCCCATTTAAAAATGATTCACTAGGAGGTGAGTGTGATTTGAAGTGAAACATGAAAGTGTGATTCATGTTTTTTATTGTAGAGGCAGCTCATGAAAAAGGTTTTAAGTTTGATCTCATTTTTTGTGATTTGTAATTGTGAGATTTACAGTGGTTCAGAACCTGGTATTTTATTTTGTCTATTGGGTTGAGGGTCTTATTATCACAAAGTCTAGAAAAATCTATCTTTAGTGACTGTCTCTGGAATACAAATACAATAAAAATACAACACTAACCCTAATCAATAGATCTACTGTCTCTGTGTGTTTACATATCCAGCAGACGTATGGTTGTCCAGTGAAATCAAACTGCATAGGTCAAGTGTGGAATTCAAACCTATGTGTCCTGCAATCCCACTGAAGCTCTCTGCCTCCCTCTGCTGGAAACAAGAGACACACCTCTGCACACCTGTACTCAACTCAACCTTAGAGGAAATAAAAGATACAGTAAGTGATGTGGAAGTGATGATACATGATTCAATTCGTTTTATGAAAGGTTTTAATACTCTGTATCTCTCTGTTTCCCCAACTGGCAAATACAATAAAATACAACACGTCTTCCGTGGACAAACACCCTCAGATGTGTATGCAGGTGAGAACCAGCCGTGTGTGCATGCGCGCGTGTGTCTGTGTGTGTGTGTGTGTGCAGACTATCTTTTTCCAGTCACAGATACTCATCTTTCCATTCCATCTCTTTGTAGTTCTTTCTACAAGGCAGCCACCACAAACATTGCCCCTTCCTGGCCGGTGAGACCGATAGCGAACGTAGTTTAAAGTCTGTTACAAATTGTGCTTTGGCGTGTTTATATAACTGTCATACATGTAGCCAACTCTCCTGCTCACCAGCAACGCCGATTCTTTCTCCTTGTCCTCTGTAGACATGTCCACATGGGAGGCGACTACTGGACCTGGTAGACGCAGTGTGTTTGTTTATCTCACCTCTTCTGTCCCAGCAAAGTTCTCTGCTCAGCTCTGTGTCTTGAGTGAGAGTGGCTGTGCGCCCAAAGGACATGTTCACTCAGTAGAAATGGTAATTGTGTGTGTGTGTGAGTGTGAGTGGTGAATGGGCACATTCACTACAGGCAGTATTTTTTGCTTTAACATGTCATTATAAAATTCATTTTGATCACATATTGTAATGGCTATGGAAGAATCGCCGTTAAGATTGGTTCCCTTAGAAACTTTGCGTTCACTATACAATTTTGTGTTCCACTGGGTATGATCTCCCACCAAGATAGAAGGGCCGATGTATGGCATAAAGGAAGTGCATCAACCCAAACAGGAAGAGGCTCTCCTGTGAACATGTTTAGTCCTCTTCTTGCTTCTTTTTTTCACTGAGATTTGTAAATAAATTATAAAAAGTGTATATAAATGTAAAGGAAAAAAAAAGAATATATATATAAATTACTATAAATAAAATATAAAAAGTGTGTAGATGTTGGGCAAAAAACAAGCAGCTCGGTTGTCTTTGCGACAGTGATGTAAAAGAATAATACCAGTAAGAAACTGCCAAAATCAACATTTCAGAATCATGTCTGTAGTGGCTTTAATCCACCCTGTCAGTCTCCAGTAGGTCATTAGAATACTATGGTAAATGACTGCTGTGATCTGTTTTACAGGAAGCAAAAACCCTTGAGAAGCAGATTAATGTGCATCTTCATTTTCCAGCTAAGAAGTTGTGTGTGCAGGTAAAGTCCATGCCGTACCCTCATCTAAGGCTGAGAAATGTCATTCTAGAATTTATATTTTTCTCTCTCTCATGATCTCATGATGTGGTTAACTGCAGGTGTGGCAGTCGGAACCTGCTAAACATGGAAAAAGGATCCTGTGCCCTGACTGTGAGTTTACACAAGATGTGCAAATATGCCTACAGGCTTACACAAACACACTCCCATGCATTTTTTTATTTTTTTTCCAGACACGCACAAGAGGCATGGTATGTATGCTGTGGCAGCCTTGGTGTTTGTGGTTGCAGTGGCACTGTTTGGAATTCTCGTACACCATGTGACCAAGATCAGAGCTGCAGGTCAGTTCCTATTGCCTCCTCAAAAACTAGTTTGTGATAGTGTTTAACAGTATGCTGTTTTGTTTTACTGTACTGTTTTATTTGTAAAAATAATAACCTTTTGGGCCAACTTTTTCAAATGTAAAAGTCTACCGTAGTCTCCCGCGTTACATGGTGGTATTTGATTAGAAGAGAATAACCCATTAAACCACATTGAATTATCTTGCTAACACATTCTGGAGGCATACACTATTGAGGAAGCATCGTTTCATTACTTTTATTATCGAAAAACAAAATACAGTCAAGCGTCAAAATTTTGATAAAATACTGTGATATTGAATTTGGCAGTAGTGCCCAGCGGTAAAGTGGTAACTCTCATGTTTTTAACATGTTGACCTTTCAATTTATATAGGTAATGCTTGTCTCTCAGTCTATCTTTAGCCCACTAATGACACTAATTCTACGATCTAATTTAATTGCATTGATTATTGTTGATTTAATGACTGCTTTTATTACATTTTCTGTGCCATTCTAAGCGTACCACAAGGAAATTTGGAATTGAAAATATCATTACTTAACCTCAAGGTTTTCTTTTTTGCCTTCTCTCTCTGTTTCCCTATACATGCTCCTCACACCTCTAGATTGGCTGGCAGTCCAGAAACCAGTGTTGCTGGTGTGCTCATCAGAGCGGTCTTCCCATGTATCTGCTGTATGTGCTTTGGCCTCCATCCTGCAAGGGGAGCTGTGTGCCATGGTACGCATGGCTTTGTGGGCCCAGAGCTCAGAGAGGAAGGCCGGGGCCAGGACTGGAGTGGCAGATCTGGGCCCAATTCCCTGGCTGTATGGACAATGGGAAGCAGTGCGTAAGGAAGAAGGAAAGGTGCTGATCATCTGGAGTCCTGAAGCCAAGACGTCCTATGAGAAGTGGAGAGAGGAGAGGGTAGAAATAGGAAAGAATGAGAGAAAGAAAGAAGAAGACGATAAAGGGGAGGTTAGACCTGAGAAAACGAGGAAGGAGTTGGAGGAGGACTGGAAACTTAAAGGACGGAGAGGAGGAAAGCATGGAAAGGAGAAAGCTGTAGGAAAGCATGGCAAGTTATTTCACGATGAGAAGGATGATCCCCCGAATGAGCCCTCTCCAGTTACAGGGCCGGTGTTCATGGCTGCCTTGGCTTGCCTACAGGGGATGCTGCAGGACAGAGGCAAGAGCCACGGAGTTCTCATCTACTTCCAGGGCCTCAGCCACAGCAGCGACATTCCTAAGGACCTCAGAGGCATCCCTCAATATTGCTTACCGCAGGATTTTAGAGGTCTGATACATGAACTAGGAGGGGTGGCAGGAGGGACAAAGAGCGACACGTTTGGGTGCCATTGTTGGCCCCGACTTGTTTCTAAGATGCAGTCTCTGTGGTTGGCACGACGACTGGCCAACCGACTAAGAACATGGTTGCCACAGACACAAAGAAATAAAATGCAAGGGCCTAAATCATCACAGGAAGTGATGTCAGACAGGACACAGAGCAAGCTCAAGATCCCACTGTTGGCGAATATGACAACACCAGGAGCAGCGCAAAAGCAAGAACTTCTTCACGGGTCACCGTGAAGTGGAGAGGAGCTGGAATCTCAGGTTTCACCTATCTGATGGTGGCAGACCTTTGTCCTCCCTGTAACATGAGTCAGGAGTCATGGTAGTTGACGTTATGAGCAGCTCAGAGCCACTCTCACTAGAGCTATTCATTACACTTCACCACCAGGTTTAAATGCCACCACTTGTTTTGCCTGTTAAGAATAAGTAAATATTTGGTCATTCTTAGCCAAGAACAGTGTCTCTTTATGCAATGTTTTGGCTAGTGCAAGAGACACCTGCCGTACATCTGTGAATTTGCTAATCACTATGGAAATTTGGATGCAAATACAACACAGCAATTTAGTTTCTGAATGCCCTCAATGTGTGCATCGTTTGTCACGGCACAGGTGAACTGCGTTGCAGTTTTTTGTTTGTTTTTACAGAAAACCACAACTTCTTCATCAGGAATTCAGGAATTTGCCATGTTCTACTATATGTAACTAGTTGGTAGTTCGCCAGTGTTTGTCAAATATGTGGCTACAGTTCAGCTCTATTCAACGCCATGCTGTTATTTTGGACTTTGAACTGGTACCAGTCAACTGTAATTACCAGTCTGCTGTGGGCTTCATAGGTGACTTCATAGATTGAGTTTGCCATCAAGTCATGAAGTCAGTAACTGAAGCTCCATTTGGCATATTTGTTGGTATATTTTAACGTACACTACCTCCTGTATGAAAAACTCCTTCTAATAGGACATTTGACTGAGACACTTTCTACAGTATTATGAACAAAAAGCCTGAACAAATTAATTATGTATTTGTTTTTTTAATTTGTATTATGAACAAAAAGAAGATATTTTTCTTACACTTAATATTTCGCTTTTGAGCAGTGGTTTATGTTTATATATTGCACATATTCTTTCAGTTAGCTAGAAGGGATTTGACTATTGGCATCATAATGAAGAAGAAGAACAGGACTCTAGTGAGTCTTTATTTTGTCACAACACACCATGTGCACACGACATGCAAGGGCAGCCAGACACACACACACACACACACACACACACACACACACACACACACACACACACACACCACTGCAGCAGAACCAACCAAGAGGTGGGAGAAATGGAGGGAGGGAGGATGAAAGTGTAAAGGAGCAAGAGAACGACAAGAAACAGAGGCATGGTTTGAG
>OMKK01087013.1:4835-31777 GCA_900302305.1 Polymixia japonica
AGACACAACACAATACAGACACCACAACACAATACAGACAACACAACACATTACAGACAACACAACACAATACAGACAACACAACACAATACAGACAACACAACACATTACAGACACAACACAATACAGACACAACACAATAAAGACAACACAACACATTACAGACAACAACACAATACAGACAACACAACACATTACAAACAACACAACACAATACAGACAACACAACACATTACACACACAACACAATACAGACAACACAACACATTAAAGACAACACAACACAATACAGACAACACAACACATTACAGACACAACACAATACAGACAACACAACACATTACAGACACAACACAATACAGACAACACAACACGTTACAGACAATACAATACAGAAATACGCTGCAATTACACAAATCGATAACGGAAATGTTTCTTGGGGACACCAGGGGACACTCGTTCTACTATCTGATACAACAACTAATAATGAGGAAACATGAGACCAGGGAGAATTTCACGTGCGCATGTATTTAGTTGCAAACTCAGGACTGATGGCCGAAATGCACCAGGCATGAACGCAGCAGAACGCATCCATTATAATCATCTGAAGCTGCTGACCCACCCTGGGCACAAGTCGCTTTGCAGTTTGCAGTTTTCATCAATTAAGTTTCTGATGCAAAGCTGCTGTAGAAGTACTTCTTGGAATACTTTGTTTGGTATGTCCATGTTTTATTCTAACGATTCAGATAGAAATTACCGGATACAGTTTTGGACTCTAGACAGGATCTGCGCACTGAACAATCAATAGAAACCAGGCTCTGGCAGCCCCCAGGCGTCAGGTCTCAGCCTTGAAGCCAATTTGACATGGTGGCCAATGGTGGTACTGCAGCCTAAAATTCACCTGCGGCCCAAAAAGCTTTTTTCCCATAGACGGCCATTGTAAAAGACAGTCCTCTAAAACTGTTCAGAATATACCTACAACACCACACAAGACCTTAAAACACTATTTGAATGACGTATTGTATTGTAAGTGTTGTATGGTTAACCTGCTTGCATGATAGTGACTGAGTCAGAGTTGCATTGTGTTTCTAAAGAGAAGTGTATGGCTGCTGTGTAGGGAAGTGAACCAGCTTTGACAGACTACTGATAAACTCTGACTGTATGATGACATATTGTCAAACTACCACAGCAAAGTGCTGTAAATGCTACAGGGCCAAGGATACATGGCCAACTCGTGATTTTCATTACTTGGTTCTTCTACGTAACTCAAATAAAAATAGCTAGGAACTGAAGCTGCATTTAAATGTCAGAATGTAAAGTCAAATTCATCAAGCATGATATTGGTTTGATCTTGTGTACTTAAGTCCATTGGTTCTGCAGGCTGTATCCAGCAGACAGCTACAGGAAGGACTGTGTGAACATCAGGCAACACAACATGCATACTCATAAGGTTAGTCTATGCTGTGCAGCTTCAGTCAAGGTTGGGAGAAATGTAAACATAAGATTGAATGAGCAGATATTATGCTTGAGGAAACCTGCCTAGTAATAACAAAAGTGATGACATCTTTATCTTTAATACAAACTTAAGACTGTCAAATTAGTATCACTAGTCTAGCAACTTCTCACAATGGAACAGTACGTGGGTATTAGAGTTGTAAGTAAATGACTTCTAGCAACTACTGGCTGAATACTAAAAATATGTATTAATATTATAATACTGACTGGTGAGTAATCAAAAGTTGACATCTAAAAAGTATAGGACAAAAGGACTAAATTAAAAAGTGACTTATTTTGTGATTAGTAAAAATGTAGTTAACATTTACTACTGCATATAATAAGTTCAGTAGAGGCTGGTGACTTGGGATGGTGGGTACATACTATACATGTATGGAAACGAAGGTGCGTTTGGGGACAGCAAAGCTTGTTTCAGAAATTGTGTAAAATATCATTTGAATCTAAAACTTATTACAGACATTGTAACCAAATCATAGCCGTGTAGTAAAAACCCTTATAGAGGCAATGGTGAGAAAAGGAGGGTCAAGAAACTAAACTGCTGGTCAGCATCATGTCTCCCTTCTCTGTGACACTGTACATAACAAGTCATTATGCTATTTCATTTCATTTGAATTAATTCAGAGTAGGCCTGTTTGACTCAAAGATAACAGCTCTGTCTTGTTCATAACGTTCTAAATAAAAAAAATCCTCTTAGAAATAGGTTATTTACAATTTTAAAAGTAAATTATAAAGAAAATTTAGATCTACATGTTGACGCTGAATTAACATTAAGTATTGAGGGGCTGAGGAATAGGAATTTTAGGAGATTCCTTCTCTCTCTCTCTGCTCACAGCCGCCTCTCTCCCACCAAACTGTTGTTCCACACTCCCAGCTGCAGCTGCTCGCTCCCGACCTGCTCGCTCCCGACATTCTCACTTGACTAGAGCAAGACTGGGTTCGCTCGTGGGCGTGCGGGAATACGTAAGCAGACACTACTGCGCATGACCGTTGGGCCGTACACCGTGGAAGTAAACCAGGAAGTAAAAAACTTTTTTGGCTCCATGCGCTGCGTAAGCATCTTTCGTTCAAATTAATCGGTGCCCATTTTCCCGTTCATCCTCCAGTTAATATAGAACCTCATTTGGACTGATAGAAACCGTCGTCCTATGGAGGAGGAGAGCCTGGTGTCGTGAGGTTAGCTATGCCAGAAAACAGCCTATCAGAGAATCGCTGCTTCCATCCCAGTACAGTTCTATAGCTGCCGCAGCGTCTATTCTGTCCTCAGAGTTGAGTGGGTTCTAGCCTGGTATCAGTCAACTTGTTACACTCTATTCCCATCTTCAAGTAGTCCACTCGGTGGAGTGGACAGATTCAAAGGTCTGGACCCAGGCAAAGTGGGTCCGCCTTTAAAATGGAGCAGAATCCACAGGCTGTGGCGACGTAGTAAACACAATACTTCCACTCAAGTACAATATTTTTTGTAAAACTTAAATATATAGAAAATAGCACAATGCTACAAAATATCCACATAATTAAGTACTTAAATGTAGCGTTCCAAACTAACAACTAACAACTCAAACATGATAAATTGCTACTTACAAGCGATGCATTCTAATTCCAAGGCACATAGGAAGAAAGGAAAAGGAAGGTGGACCAAGCTGACCACGTCAAACATTTCCTTATCAGTACGAACTATGACCGAAAGAGTCATGATGTGACTACATCAATAAGACGACACAATCCACAGTGTAAATGTGTATAATACTGCAAATCACCACTAGAGGGGAGAAATTAACTGTAAATTGCTTATAAAAAAGATAACATACATAACAGTTTCCTCTCTCTGCTTCTTACCTTAACAGATTAGAACACATTTTAACCTTTACTTTGTATAGGCCAAGCTTTATGAAATAACTGAATGTCATGTTGGATGTGCTTGTTGAAGTTAAAACGAGGTAAGAATATTACCTCAATGTCATGTTGGAAGGGCCAAATTAGTCAGCCTTGGCTCCCTAAACCCTGTAGTGTGTTTTCTGTCACTGCAAGACAGATATCCAATTCAGTCATTGGCCACTGTGAGGATTTTCTTTGCTCCAGTTCGTTGAGACAACCCCCTTTTGGAGTCACACAAATTCCAGAGCTTTTAGCAATATCATCAAATGCTATCAAGAGGGTTGAGTGGTCTTTGCTCTTATCTACTTCACTGCATTTATGAACCTAAGATTCTTTCTAAGACTGTATTACAAAATCCATAACTTTATTCTTCAGACAAATAGAGAAAATCCAAAGAGTTCAGTTAATTCAGTTAATGCAAAAAAACCCCCCAAAAACTTTAATGCAGTCTTTAATCTTAAGTCACATCAACCTTATTAGAGCAAAATAAACCCACAAACAAACTATTCATAACTAAAATCATTAATGCAATTTAATTTAAGACCCAAATGGATTTTCTAATCTAAAGGCAATAAGTCTTGAAATAAGTCTTGAATTAAAATATATATAAATACAGTATGTGCATGATCTCAGATAGCACACAAATAGCACAATACACTTGATGTTATTATTAAAAAAATAAAGTGAATCTACACAAACACAGTTCAGAGCTTACCTTCTGTGGTGTGACAAAAAATCTATAAACTTTGCCAAGAAGGCTGAACTTTGATCTGAACTTTTTGTTTACACAGCCTACCACCAACCAAACATCTCCATGATCTCAACATATTAGGGGTCTCTTCTGAGTGAAACAAGTGATATTCAACATTTTGGCAGCATACAAAATTCTGCAATCACAGACACATGTAACTATTAAATAAACATCACATGGGTACAATATGTCTATAATAAAGTCAGGTGGGTTCATCCCAGTTTACTGCCCTACTGTCTACATATCACTACTAGCCCTGTCTTGTACTTAATGATTACAATACAAAATCTTTCTGTGTCCATTAGGAAGCTTTATACGTGGATACTCAGCTGTCCCTTGGAGGGGTTACTATATGGTTTCCTGTGGATTTCTCTGACATTGTTCTGACAATGTGGTGCCACAGAACATGCACATGGTCATTGTCACCAAACCGCTTGAACAACGAACAGCAATTGATGTTTTCCTCAAGCAATGGAGAGGTTCCACCTCACATGTTCTCAATAATTGCAAGGGGCCTGGACATTTGATAGGGAGATAGGGATTTGGAGTTTTTCAGGCATGTAAAGGGTTGTGTGTAAAGGGTTCCCATTATTAATGATTTGGGGGGAGGAGCCAGGCACATAATACGTGATGAAGTTTGTGGTTGTTTTTGCAGTGTCAATGAACTTGGCTGAGATCTTTCCTGTCAGGAATTCTGATTCCTCCACTAATTCGTCTTTGAACCAATGTGGATGTTCCAGCTGGTATGCATGGAAAGCGTATATGGCATCCTTCAGGGCTCCACCTGAGGGACAATGATAATACTCATCTTCTGCCAGGCCTTCTATGTAATTCACTCTGCCTGGTTCGTGCTTTTCAATGTCCAGGATTCGAAAAAAGAGCTCCTCGAACTGCTTCATTAGCTTAAACCTTACCGTAATGTTGAACGGAGAAGGGACATGCTCCTCAGAACAAACATCATCAAAGTAAGCCACTATGTACTTCTGAAAGGATGCAGATCGGACAAAATGGGGAACGATAAGGCTGAGGGCTGGGGTAAGCATGTCACCCAGTGGCGAATTGACATCTTCTCTCAAAAAAACCTGCTTGTCGCCGCACATGGCTCTCCATTTGGCTTGTACTCCCTGTGAGCATAGGATTAAGATCTTATCTGAAGATCTTTCAATTTGTTCTCGGTGCCATTCTAACCACTGGACCCTGCCCAACACTCCTAGCCTGGCAGAGTCCAGGAGATCCAGTACCACCTCGGTGCCACATTTAGCCATAAGGAAGGCACAAAGCTTGAGAACAATGTTTTTGTACAATGGGTGGTCGAGGGAGTAGATGATGAGGACTCTTTTCCTTTCTTGCACTTGAATACCCTCAGGTGTTTCTTTGGCAGCAGTTGAGGTTATGTCAGCAGGATCTAAGATAGATGTGATCATTGTTTAACTCTCTTTCCAAGTCACAGTAATAGAGGGTGCATTTATAGACAAGGCAAACCTTTATGAGATGGTCTCCACAGCAAATAAGCAAGACAACCACCAATGATGACCAGTCCCAAAGTTACTTTGATAACTGATGTGCGGGGAGGTGGCTTGGAATAATCTAAAATAAAACATTGCATAGAATCAGCTGAATATTCATACAAATACATAAATATATTCAACAAAATATCATTTATTTAATTTTGTGTGTAATTTGTTCACTGAAAATCTGCGGTTAACGTGACAAATGTCTTACTTACATAGACAGTAATCAAACATCTTTTTTTGTTGCAAACAGTCATTCTTGCACCATATAAAAAATGGCTGAATCTTTTGGATAAGAAAAATATTACCATGGTAAATATTATGGTACAAATTTCTATTGAACTTTTGATAATATGTATGTAAGATGTATCTATTAAAGATCACCATTGTGTTTTGTATGGAACATTAAATTAAAATGAAACTCACCTCAAAAAAGATTTCACATTGAGAGAGCTGCCATATGTCCAGCACAAAGGTCACATTTAGTGATGTCCTGTTCTCCTATTTGAAGAATTGTTTACTTTGCGTTTTTACACCCCATGTAAAGGCTGTCTAAAGGCCCTTTACCACAGCCAATAAAGTACTTCAGAACGTCAGAACTTCCATAAGTTCTGAGATGGGTTCTTGTTTATTTATTATTAACCTTCAAGAACCATGAAGGTTGGGAAAAGCGTTAAAGGAAGATGAGTTATGCTACTTACATCATTTTGCATGCAATGCTGTGCACTGTGAACAACAAAGTGGCAAACATGGAAGACGTTGTAGCTATAATCTCGTTCTTTATTATTTTTAACTCTTATGTGAATGTGAGACATGCACTCATATGCAGCCAGAGACGGGAAGAGTTTAAAAAGATCGGTGGCGATTTGTACAAATGGTGGTTGTAGCCAGCTAGATGAAGGTGATTTAATGTGACAACACATTTGTTTGACCAGTCATGATCAAGCACACTTCTAGCTCCACCTGAGGGTTACTGGTACTCAGGTTTTGTAGCACCTCTTGAGCTGCACCAAAATGTAGAACTATATGCAGAACTACTCCATTACTACGTTGGTAATGGAAACACTACAACCCGTAAGTGGCACGGCTTGTTACAGCAAGTTCTGGCAGTGGAAAAGGGCCATCAGATAAGCTATACCGGCATAAGCTGGTAGTACACACAAGCTTTTCTTTTTTTTTCATCACTAAGTAGTCAACTGACACATACTATACCTTTGAGACATTCCTCGAGTAGTAGAAACCAGGGCTGCGAATGGACACTTGGTATAGTTCAGAAAACTCTCCTGTATCAAAACCCACTGTAATGGTCATCATTGCATGTTCCTTATCAACTGACACAGTTTCAGTCATGTTAGGATCCCAAAGGCTACCTGAAATGACAAAGCATGTGGTGTAGCCACAGATAGTCCAATCGCTTACATTTCTCTGTTAAAATGCATGTAAGATATGAGTCAAACTTTACCATTCTCCAAACAAATTTGGGCCTTTTGGATCCTCCAATCGTGACATCCTGACCATGACAATAAGTATAAATTATGCTAATTACAATGTTTAAAGAATCAAAACAAATAATCACAGATAAACTAAGTCATAGTATAGACTTCCTAGCAGATTTCATTGTTATTATTACTGTTAATCCAAAATGTATAATCATCAATGCATTGTGGTAATGACACCTCAACAATCACATTTTTAATATAACTAAGATTCTAATTTAACTAATATTTTCAATATGCTCAAATCTGAACACAATTAGAACATGTAAAATGTAAAACATGTAAAAAAAAAAAGTCTTATTGTACAGCACATACACACTTCCTGTTGTTGCCAATGTCAGCACCTTTCATATGGTTCTGCATAAATACTTTAATGTTTCTGACTTACCTATGGTAATCCTTTCACTCTTCCTGTAATCTCTACTGTCAGGTTCTGGTAAATTAAAGACTGACACCAAATAATGCCCAGGATCTACTACAACTCCACCCAATGAAAATGTCCACTGTAAAAGAAAAAAAACATCTCAGGTGTCTAAATTAGAAATACATAATCTGTAAATACACAGTATATTGATATTAGTGTAACAAAGGTTTACACAGGTGTTGCAGTCAGTACCTCAGTATAGTCTGAATTTAGCTGGGTGTCGATCTTAAAAGTATATTGCACACATATGCTTTGGTTTGTAGTTTCATCCAGAATGTTTATCTCAGATCCATTTACGAATCGTGCCGCTGTGGATAGCAGAGAGGCTTTGAACAGGACTTTGAATGTATTCACTGTAAATTCAAATTGTAACGTGTATCTTTGCTCTAATGCTAATGAAAGAACTTGATAAATTGTCTCCAAATTTAATTTGATACATTTATAGTGTATCAAACACACAAATGATAAGCAATAAAGAATGTTTTACTATATTAGGTGACAACTGAACTGTATGCCATTTGGCCACAGAATTGATTATTCTAGAACACGTTACCATTTGCCGGTATTCTCCATGTCACATTTATAATGGGAAGAGACCAACTGTCACCTTTCCCAACTCCCACAGACACTGGCATCAGCTTTGGGCCAATAGGAGCAAAGCGTCTGGGCACAACCACGCCTTTGTCTGAACAGTTGTCTGGCATTAGGAAAAAGAACGATAAAATATTATTTTGTGAATAGATTTGACTGTTGAGTACCTCCGTATATGGCCAGATCAATCACATAAAAATCCAAATTAAGATAAAATATTTATATGAATAAATATTATAATGTATATTATAGGACCAAGGTAACAAACATGTTACTTTTTTTAAATGTAGTGACAATGTAGACAAAAATTTCAAGCAGATATTAGCATTTTTAACACTTACTCATTTGAGCGCTGCATAAAAGTTTCTGGGGAAAAAAACAATCGTTAGGACTATTTCTCAGAGACACAATTGATTTAAACCAGTACTACTTAACCTTTTTCAATTTTCCTTTACAACAAGTGTAATGATGGTCTTTGAGTTTCCTTTATTATTACTTATTGTGGTCTTTAATTTGACTTAATACATATTGTAATAAGTCCTTTACAGGTTTTTTTGCATCTATATAAAAACATCTTCTTATTACCTGTTGATTGCAGTCAAGACGTTTGTCGAGAATTCTGAGAGAGGAGACAACCAGTCCAGCAGTCAAACAAATATAATAGAGAAAAGGATTTGCATGAACATGTATCATACTGTGGTTGTTTCAGACTTCTACAACTATAGAGTAAACAGAGTGAAATAGTAGGCTATAATCCAATTCCTACTGGAGAGCTGGTACAGCAGTCTGCATTGGTGAGCACAAATAATCCACATACATGCTAATTTCAAACTAACAAGAGTTTATCAGGCATTGACATCTGAACTGACAGGAAGGATATTGTCTTATCAGATGTGGGTTTCAATTTCCGTTCTCAGGAGGAGCGTTGCGCTTAACTAATACTTAATTAATATTAACCACTAACCAATGTCTCTATAAATCTCATTTTCTTGACAATTCTGTGATAAATATTTGAGAACATTTCAAATTGGGCCCTATCCTTAGGGGTCTAGCTCAAACCAATGTGTCATATCATCTAAAAAACACCAGATGGCAGCAGTAGCCAAATTTACTGGTAGTCATTTTAAATTGCACTTTGGTGGTGGGAAGTCAACTTACTGTGAGATCTAGAGAAAATTCTATATCCTGTAAGTACTTAAGCTTTTATGACAAAAAACGATCAGTATTTGGTCAAATTTCAACAATTTAGAACCACTCTAATGCTTATTTACTGTCATAACTGTCACACTGTGGGAAATAATTTCATTATAAAGTAATGTCAATCAAGATGTTAATGTAATCAATGAATGAACAAAATAACCTAATCAAATGAGTGAGAAAACATTAAAGTAAATTTATTTTCTATGTTTTGTGTCAGCACAGGAATAAGGGTATCATGAACAGGATGAAAGACGATAGCAAGGGCAGATAAAGATACGTTCAACTGAAAAGATACTGTGTGGGAAGATAATGAGAGAATAGGAAAGGCAGATAGGGAGGGTTAGATGGATTATTCAAACTGAAAGTTTGATTAAGAGGTAAGAAAAACCTAGTTAAGAAACCAAGAGTGTATGAGGACCAGATGAAGTAATGTTTAAAATATGATGATGTCATGTAAGGTGGAGAAATGATTTAAGCTACACAAGGGAGGGAATTGAGTGTTATAAAAGTTTGTGCCTGAGGACTTTAATTCAGTTGTTCCATGGAACAGCTCAGGTTTATTTGTACCACTTGATTGTTACAGTAAACTCTCTTCACATTGAACTCTACTAGACTTGTCAGAATTATTTCACTGAAGTTATATTATATGTGGAGAGGAACCTGAAGACATCTGGCCCAGCTGAGGGTTTTCTCCCCGGCAACAAGTCATAATTCTAATAAGCCAATAAGAAATAAACACTTTCTCTACTGGATTACTGTATTGGACTTCACTTCATTCACTGGATCAACTCAATAAGTGCACAGATAGACCAGGCTTTTGACAGTACGCCCCACACCATCTGGTATTCATCGTTTGATTATTAGGGCTTAGCTTCTAAGAAGGAAACTGGTTATGGTTACGTGTTAATTCCCGTGTCTTCATTCAAATGTTATTGTTCATCTGTATGACACTGAGGTCAGCTGTATCAGTTTACATAACACTGAAACAGATAGGCGTCGGCCACTGAAACCTGACCAGAATAGATGGTGTTGTATTTGGTCCGTACCGCGCATTGTGCCCATCCCCATTGTGTCACAGCACATTCCAGCTCAGATACCGTGGGTTACCTTAATCCGAATCGGTTATGTATCAATACATCTTTGTATTTAGTTACAGTTAGGCTCTGTTGCAATGTGATGTACAGCTGGTCTTTGATGTTAGCTGCAGGTGTTCCATAACATAACAACAAACAACATAAAAACACCCCACAATGCCAATACAGTATGGTTTGTAAAAAGGGTTCATTCGTGCATTGCAGGTGTCTGTCTGTGGTGGGGATGTGTGAGGGCCGTGTGGGCTGTGCCCATGTGCGTCTGAACCGTATGAAAATGTTGTGTCATGGGTTGAGGGCAAATGAAAAACGTGCGGCAATGTGACAGTAAATGTCAGGAGGAGAGGCGTAGCAGCAGGGAGTCTATTTTAGTGAGCCATTCACATAAGGCTTTGAATCCATAAATCTTTCACAAAAAATCATAAAGTGCTTTTTTCTCTTGTCTCTTACCGCCGCTGATACCCTCTGTGATTGTCCTCACTTTTAAGGTAAGTTTGATACAATAACCAATCTATGCCTGTCAGCACACGGCTATACAGTTAAGTTATTTATTCTAAGTGAATAAAAATCAATCATGCTTACAATGGACAATAAACCTTTTTCATTTGAAATTTCAAGACCTAGAAGTATGTAGACCGACCTCCTGCCCACAGCAATGTACTTTTATGCAGGGATTAGTGAAGATTGCACATCAGCATGACACAGATAGTGCAGCTGGTATTTGTGTAAAGGAATCCTTGCTATGCCATTGCTTTTGTCATGGTCTTAAAGCGGCTTTTCAAACATAGCTCTGTGGTTTGACTTGTATGACGACCCCTGGGTCCTCACTGATCTCTCAAAGTGAGGAAATGTACTCTGAGGCTTAACCCCTGTGACCCCTAAAAACTGAGGTCACAGGTGATGATGGCTTGCTCGTATGAACCGTCAACCTCCTAGATGAGGAGCAACGCTGAGGGCTTCCAGAAATCATCTGCTGATTCAGTCGTTTATCATGACTTTCGCACCTTGTCATTCAGGCTTACTTTAAGCTGGATATATTAGCATGTTATGTCAGCAGCGCGAACACGGTTTTATTGTGTTCTAACGTCTCCATCTGTTCATTCTTTAAAGTTACAATGCGTGAAAAATATGAAGTGATTTAATGTATGAGAGATAAGGCTATACAGAGAATAAGAACAGAGAGACACTGATTAAGGTAGAGCCCTGCTGAAAACGATAGGAAGCATTATCCAACTTTGTACGCACACTGCAATGTGTCTGCAAGCCCTTGGGGCTCATTTAGCCTAAAAAAAAGATTAGGTTTTTGATTAAAATGATTAAGCTTGCAAAGAGATTACTGAGACTTAATAAATGAATACGGATTACTTAATAAGTACTGATTATCCTTATTAACACAAGCTTTAGTCTGTAAAACTGTTTATGGGTCTGGGGTGTCAACAAATGACTGTATTGCACCCAAAGATAGTTGAGTGGTCTTTTTCACTGCCTTTGGAGCCGTACATGTCCTGCTGACCTCGGACCGAATCCCACCACAGCTTTCTCCCCTGTGTCTCCTTTACTCTGATTCCCTCTCTACTTTCCTACTGTAATAATTACTGAAAGAATAAAGACAAAAAGCTAATAATACCATTCTTTGTATCTGTCCCCCAGCGACTGTAAATCGCAGACATGTCTGAGGGGTGAGTACTGTGTTGAGCCTCTTTGCTGTGTGAAGCTCAATCAATATGTATAATCAGTCAACTGATCTTCTTTGTCTTCCTGTTGTCTCATGTGTTGTTGATAAAGACCGGTGAGTCAGAACCATTACCTTCTTAAAACATAAGAATACATTAATTGACATAATACTATCTTAGTTTTTCATTAATAATAAAAATGTTTCATATTTTATATATTTCCATGTATTTCATGGTTAAAACTATGTATGAGTAGCCCAGGGTTTATGATGTCCAAAGTGTAACTATACTGTTTATTCCAGAAAAAGCCAAAATATTCAGCCACACGCCGACTGCATCTGAAGGTAGACTTTGGATTCACCATAGTCCACATAGTCCACATCTTTATGAGGTGCTTCTGCTTTTGTCTTAAATAAAGCCTCTCTAACTTTTAGACCAAACTGCTGAAGACAGCAGCGTCTATGCTAGTGGCTGAACATAAGGAGAAGAAGCATGAAAAAGAAAGTGCTCTGAGTGAGAGAGTCCCCCCACTTAAACTGTCTGGTCTGTCTGTCCAAGAGCTCCAGGTACACACTGAACAAGTCGTGACCATTTCATTATTAGATCTATTTATTTATTGGCAGCTATTATCTTAAACAAGGTGTGTTGCTTTGTTTTTGTTTTGTTTTTCTTTGCAGGAACTTTGCAGGGACCTACATCGCAAAATTGACGTTGTAGATGAGGCACGCTATGATATGGAAATTAAGATAGAGAAAAATGATAAAGAGGTAGAGCAATCAACCTTGGCAATAAGGGCGAATGTCACAGACAAAGTGTATTCATTTGCTGTCCTGTTGTGTCCTGTATTTGCATAGTTGTCAGACAGTGTCGCTTCTCTCATTGATTTCTTGATTGATATTTAATCATAATATATTTAGATCCAGGCACTGACTCAGAAGATCAATGACATGAAGGGTGCAAAGAGGCCCAACCTGAAGAAGGTGAAGAAGTCTGCAGAAGCCATGCTAGGTGCGCTCGGTGAGAGCTCCAAACTCATGAAGTCCGACTTCAAGGCTAACCTTAAGACAGTGAAGAAGGAGGACGAGAAGGTAATAGCGGTAGAAGGTCCTTCTGATTAGATGAACCATCCAACCATGACTGATTCAATTTATAATTGATGCTTAGAGATTTCTACCACTAGCAAACTATCGTTGTTTCCAACAGAAAGAGGAGGTGACTGACTGGCGTAAAAATGTGGAGGCCATGTCTGGTATGGAGGGCAGGAAGAAGCTGTTTGATGCTGGTCAATAGAAAGGTACTAATGTTACATAAATGGGACCTATTCTGGTTAAATAAAGGTTATAAGATAACTAAGGCTACATAACTTGGTATAAGAATTCCCTCACTAAAGCCTAATCTTTGCATATGTTAAACCAATATGGGTCTTTTTCAAGTAGTACTGACTTTAGTTTTTTACCCTTTATCTAAGATAAAGTTTTATCTGAGATGTTAATAAAATATTTTTTGTATACATGTAATTGTTATTGGCTTCAGTGAGATTTTGTTAATCACATTCTCTTGTTCATCTTTATTTCAGATTAATTCAAGGAGAGAGGTCTACATCATCAGCTGAAATACAAACAGTTGTATAAAGAATTATGTAAAGTGTAGATGTTAATCATAACAAAGAAATCTGTGACAACATATCTGGTTGAGTAGAAGGATTCATAAATACACTATATGGACTATTCTGTATAATAATAATGTTGATCTCATTGTAGACATAAGAGCCTCATTGTAATCCAGAGATGTAATACAGTATGCAGAACTATGTATATATATTTGCTTTTAAGAAATGATTAGTGATATGAACTCTTGATTTATGATCTTACAGTTAAATGCTTCTTTACTACTGAATGAAAGCTTGTAGGTACGGTGTCTCTCAGAAGGCATTGCCTGTATTGTACAGATGATGGCACTCTCTTGTCAACTGCAGTACACATGTAATACATCTCTGCTGGTACCAGATTAGCCCTCAAAGGACAGATGGGTTCCCTGCTGACTCATTATTATGGAAATAATGGGTTCTCAACATAATATGTCAACAATCTTGATTAGATAGTGTATATTAAGACAGATTAAACAACCATGAAAGTTTCTGCTTGGTTTTCTTTTGTATTTGTCCAGTGTAATAATCATATAATTGTAGTCTTATTTGAAAAAATGTATGTTGAAATGATGTTATTCACTACTGCTACTAGTTTGATACTGCTGTGTACAGTAATCAGAAAAGAAAAAGGTGGTTGCTAAATCTCTATCTCTGGTACAGCCGATCATTATGTCATACCTGTTACTATGACTTTCAAAACAGCTTGCCCTCTGCTAATATCCTGTCCTGCCATCTAGGGTTGAGCAATGGGAGTAAAGTGGGAAACCTGGAGTTGGGGGATGCCATACAAAAATATGTTGATGCTCTATACTGGCCATGAGGACAGTGGGATCTATTTTAGTGAGCAGAAGGCTATAGGAGCCATACAATTTGACTTAGGTTTCCCATTCTCCAGTGAAGCCAGGGACCGCTCACCTCACCAGCTTTTCTGCAGAGGATAAAAAGGGTATGTTTATTTGTCTGTCATAGTAATTATTGGGATATACGTTCTGAGTCTTACATATATTCTAGCAACTAAATACTGGCATTTAGTTGCAATGACTGTTCATTACTATCAGAGGCTTCTGTAGGATACACCACAGACACTACCAACCGCAGAAAATGAACATAATTTATAGTTCACACAATTTTACATTTATTTGACTTGAAACTTTGAGATACTAAACATGGACATAGCAAGGACAAGATAAGAACATTCAGGGATGATTCAGACACAATGTGTTTTCCATTGTAATTAATTACAGTTCAGGCCACTTTCAACACTTTCATCATGTAATTCAAATGGCAGGTCCGTGTCCAAGTCAGTGTCATCCTCATATTTTTAAATTGTATTATAGATAATGAAATTAGATTATAAAAGGGCATTTGAAAAAAACATTTTTGAGTTTTAAAGAAAACACACTTAAAAGACAAATTCCTGTAAAGTTATTGTACTTGTCAATTATAGTGATTCTAATTCAGAATTGACTGCAAGTTTGGTCTTAAGAGAATGTCATCTCAACTATCTGTTGCAGTCAAGTGCGTAATGTTGCTAATTTAAAGGCTTAGTGTCAGCATGTTACCATACCATTATTTGCATAACTTGAATCCCCTACTTGCTGCAATTTCTGTTTATTTACAGAACTTAAGATGATAAGAATGTATTTTGTATAAAGATTTTAAATAAGTAAAATATTGGCTGAGAGGTATTTCAGGATGATTTTGTTAAGTGCTTTTCTCTTTTTTTCAATCAAAGGACTTTGAAACATGTCTGAGGCGTAAGTTTGACAAACTACTTTAAATCAACATTTGAAAAGATTGTTTAATTCTTCATACAGGTATGTTTACCATTTCTCATTTCACCACTAACTCTTGCTTTGCTTCTATTCACATGTTCCATTGCTGAATGTCTATCACAGGCCGGTAAGTTGTTTATCATTACCTAGGAAGCCTTCATTTAGAATCCATTTTGAAAAAGAAAAAAAAAATTCAAGTGTTGCTTTCATTTAATCATAAAATTAAAAACTGCTTTTTTGTGTAGAGAAAGTCAAAGATCTCTGCATCCCGCAGACTGGCTCTAAAGGTATTTAGGTTTTTGTTACTACAATGCATTAATCATTATTCACAAAATCAGCGTACGTAGTAGACTTCGATAGAAAGTTAACCATTTATCTTTTCACACTAATTTCAGACCAAACTGCTGAAAAGGGCAGCTGCGCTGTTAGAAAAGGAGAAGGAAGAGAAGAAGCTGGAAAGAGAGACCACGTTAAGTGAGCGAGTCCCTCCACTCCAGCTGTCTGGTTTGTCCATGCAGGACCTCCAGGTATGTGCAGGTCACAGGGGATAATAAACCACCCATGATGTTACGAAGAAAAAAAACTGCTCAACATATCAGCATCCTTCTATTGTGTGAGGATGCTCTAAATGCAATACCATGGATATTTACTGACATTGTTATCTAGAGTAAATTACCAGTGTGCCAGTGACAGGAGCCTAAACTCATCTATTCTTAACATTACAGGCTGCCAATAATGATGAGTAAAATCATCAATCATGATGGTTTGTGATGTACTGTATTAATTTAATTCACCATGAAAAAAAAGGAACCTTTGAACTAAAGTGAATAAACAATATTGAGTTGCAGGTTTAGAGGCTCCTCTCTAGAAGGCCTTGCAATGGTCTCTACTTTCTGTGCTCTGTAAATATGATGCATGTCTCTGCCTGTCCTATAATATTACCTTGTCCCAGGCTCTGTGTAAAGAACTGCACCATAAGATCGATGTGGTAGATGAGGAGCGCTACGACATTCAAGTCAAGGTGGCCAAAAATGAAAATGAGGTATATGTTAATTCATATTTACTTGACCATCAATATGTCATGTCAGCACATCAATTGTATTAGGTTTATGTGAAAACATAATCTATAGATTTAATTTTTCATTTTTGGATAATATTGGCTATTGTGAGGTTAAATTCACCTTGTTTCCCACAGCTTCAGAATCTGTCTCAGAAGATCTTTGAGCTGAAGGGCAAGATGAAGCGGCCTGCTCTTAAGAGGGTGAAGATCTCAGCGGATGCCATGCTGGGAGCTCTGCTGGGTGCAAAGGTCAAAGAGTCTGTTGACTTCAAGGCCAACCTCAAGACTGTGAAGAAGGAGGAGGAGAAGGTAAGACTATAGGCTTCAATCTAAATGTGTCAAGGTATATTACATGGCATGATTTGACTTAATAATATAATATAATCACGGTATATTGATTTAATTTCAACTTTGGTAAGATGGCTTTGAAAGTTTTGAAGACAACTGCGGCCTTGGATTATTTCTGTGTAATAAGGCCCAGTGAAGTGGAAAAATTGTCCAAGTTTTGTCATCCCCTATGGTCTCTGTGAAATAAAATATTGCTAAGAATTATTTTCTTCTTATGAACAGAAAGAGGAGGTGACTGACTGGCGTAAGAACGTGGAGGCCATGTCTGGCATGGAGGGCAGGAAGAAGCTGTTTGATGCTGGACAGTAGATATGTGTTTATAGAGATAAATCTAAGAAGAATTGAAGGAGAAATATCCATGAAAAAATACTTTTCTTTATGGATAGTTTGTTTTTCAATGAAAAAACCTTAACAATTACAGTGAAGGTGGTTTCAGTGCACACAGCTAGCATGCTTATATAGTGTATAGTATAGGCTATATTTTTGCTGTACATTATACCTCATATTTAAAGGCATAGTATTAAATATATTTTGCCTGTAAATGAGTTTTACCACAAATAAGTTTGGGTGTAATATTGTGCCATTTGCTTTGTAATTTGTTCTTGAGCTGTCTGGAAAAACAGGGTTTTAAATCATGAAAATAAATACCAGTGATCAACATAAGTTACTGCACATATATTATTTTTTTAAATCACTGCTTTATCAATCAAGTTGTTAATTTAGTGTTAATTAGACTGGACTATGTCATTGTGCACCCCCCTATCAAACCGCAAGGCCTCTGGCAAACTGTTGTGGCAAAACTCTGACACATATTGCGGCATGGTCATATTTTCACATGCAAATGAGCTTTGTGGCATACTTCTGGCAAATTACTTCTGGCAAATTACTTCTGGTAAATTACTTCTGGTAAATTACTTCTGGTAAATTTCTGGCAAACAGTTGAAGCAAACCTATGGTAAACATTGATGGAGCAAGTTCTATTTGCAGCAAATTTGCCGCAAATTCATTTTAGCTTGAATTTATCTACACACATCTACAATATATACATCTTGTCCTGTGTATTAAATAAAAAAATATAATACTATTTCTTTAATATCTATAAATAAAAGGAATGAGATTGAAAATTCACTGGCGATGCAAAACCACAAAATCAAAATATCTTGATGTGTGAAAAAGAAGGCTCGCCTTTGTGTCTTTCATTCAGTTTTCCCTTTAATTTTTGCACATCCGTACAGCGTTTGCTTAGCAAGCATCCTCGTTCCCGAGACACAATACGAACGCGAGTACTCGTACACAGTGGTGATGTCATCGAGAAAAGAAATTACTTTTCTGGGCTTTAGAAAAGTTTAGATTAAAGATTAAACCCCCATGGCTTAAAAATATACAATACAAAGAGTAATAATTGGCCATGTTTATAACTGGAGGTATCATGTCAACAGTTATACAGATGTCTCTTTTACAATGGTGGTCTATGGGGAAAATGTCTTTTGGGCCGCAGAGGAATTTGGCCTAATTCTCTTCAACAAAAGACAGCATTCAGGGTATAAAGTGCATTATTCTTTTTTTTAATGTTACCCAAAGTACAACATCTTTAAACAAGAACAAAAAACATGTATGAAAATCATATGTAATAGACCTCCGGGCGTCATGTGACTCATTTTGTTTACACCACCATGTTGGCAGGAAAAGCGTGAGCAAAAATGACTGGTGCCAATGTCGATTTCAAGCCATCAGAGTTTACTGCGCACTTTAATTCCAAGGACATTGAATGTTATATTGCAAAACTTCTTAGATTAAACATTACTGACCCTTATAATGCCCCCGGGTGCTTTTCACGAGTATTGAAACAGCCGTATCCAGACATCTGCAATTACCTGATCAACTTTCCCATGTCCTAATCTGGAGAGTCTTTGAAAGCCTACAAAAGCCTGGAGGGGTACAAATGGATGAAATCTGGATTTGTGATGAATATTCAGCTTTGGGGTCTAAAATTAAAAAAAAAATTGTTTTGTCGTCACTGGAAGGATAAGTGTCACTTCATCTTAGTTAACGTTGGCATAAGCAACGTGCAGTGTAATGTAATCGGTGTGCTAACTTGTATGTAGCGTTAGTTATTTTAGTTAACTACATTATCACTGTGTGAATTAATTTAATTGAATGAAGCAATACTCCCGCTTTCCTGCCAATATGCCGTGTTTTGATTTTGACTGTTGAATGTTGGGATTGCATGACGTGAACTACCGGAGCTCTATAGACATCGAGTCACAACTTACATAATTTATAAGTGATCACATTTTGCTTTCAGACACTTGGAGATTCATTAACATATATGGACCAACTCTAGCAAGTGTTTTCAGTCAAGAATTGACCTATCCTGTTATCACGGATCAAGGATTCTCATTCTCATAAAATGATGAAGTCTTAGATTGAAGGGCTAAAAAGAAAATCAAACATCAGAGGGTACTGGAAGTTAAATAACAATATTTTAGATGATACAAAGAAAGTGTAGAACTACTTGCAAAGGACATTTTTATTGAAAAATAAATTAGTCCAATTCAAAAGTGGGAATTCCTTATTTAAAGCTAGAGATAATAAGAAGATAATACGTCGTATTAACTCTAATATCAGATTAGTATTAGATTTATTTGACTATTCAAATTACATAAATTCAAATGCATTACTTGTATTCCTCAACTTTTATAAGACATTCGATTCGATTGAACATTCTTTCATTATACAAACCCTGGTTTTGGAAATCATTTTATTGATAATATAGTCATGCTCTATAAGGACATTCTATATCCCAACACTTCCAAAAGGTTTCCCATTTCAAGAGGTGTATGTCAAGGATGCCATATTTCTTGTATTTTGTTTTTGATTGTTGCTAAAACTTTGTTTTTAAATATTTCACATAGTGAAAGAGAGAGAGATTAAACAGAGATACAAATTACACAACTAGCTGATGACACAGTATTATTTCTTAAGGAGAAATGGCAATGCATGCAACTGGTGAATTTTCAGAAACTCCAAGTCTTAAGCGTAATATCAACAAAAGTGAAATTTTATGTTTATATGAGACTGAAGAGAAACTTATGTTTAATATATTTCATATTTCAAAGGATGTGGCTTTTTTTGGTAGTATTACTGTTAGCAATAAGAGTATATATAAAGAGAACTTGATTGAAATGGGTATAATCTTCGTTGCAGCTTTGTTTGATGATAATCTTTACAGTTATGAAAACTTCCTAAGAGCTAAATCTTTTCCTGTCAAATACAAATAATTTGTTTCTGTAGTAAGGGCTATTCCCACAGGTATAATTGGGCTAATGAAATGTCACCTAAGCTATCAAAAAGTGCCTTGTTTAAAAGTTGGTGGGATAAATCTAATTGACATAAAATGTACAAACAAACATATAAGAAAAGAACTTCAAAAATACGATAAGATTTCACCCAAAGGGAAACCTTTTTGGAATTCAATTAGAATTCAATTAGATAATAAAATGTGGCACAAAGTATGGTTGTCTCCCTCTCAATTCTATGTTTCGAACAAAGTCAAAGAAAAAAGTTTACTTTAAAATCTTGCATAATTTTTACCCATGTAACACAATAATTTCCAAATGTATTGATATAGATGTCAAATGCACCTTTTGTGGCACTGAGCCAGAAATTATTATACATTTGTTTTGTCATTGCTTCTCCCTTTTTTTTGTTGAGACATTGAGAAGTTTGTTTATAACAAAACTAGATATTCTATAACAATTATGCCTAAAGACATTGTCACTAAATTTGAATGTAACAAAAAACCCTTGCATTACATGACGAATCTTGGTAAATTTCACATACATAAGACTTTCCATGTCTTTCCACTTGGTGCACACCAAAAGTTTACCAAAAGTTAGCTGGAAAACTGTTAGCCATTAGTGGCAAAATGTATATTTTTGCCAAAGATTTGCTTGAGATTCACCACTACTGGTGTAGAGCTGTAAACTTCTGGCAATATTTTGTGGCAAACTATTTTGTTTGCCACAAATTGACTACATATTAGTTGCAAGTTTGCTGCAAACAATTCACTTTTGTAAGGGACCTTCAGCCAGATGATAGTAAGTGTTTGAAAAAGTATCACTTGTCAAGCAATGGTAGTTGAGAACAAAGTCGTTAAACAATGTTTGTAAATCAAGTAAGACATAACATTGACATTATAAACTGTGATCTTTCCAAATATAATGGAGGTTGTAGGGTCATGGCTGTTGTAGCTCTCTGATGGGAGCAGCCAGAGCACACAGTAGGAGCCTACCATTCCATTACTGGCATTACTGAAGGGACTGGAAGAAGAACAAAGACACGTTCCAAGTCTTCTGAACTTCTGCAATGGGCAAGACATGTTCTAAACTTCTTGGTGGTCCTGTGGAGCTCAACTGGTAGAGAAATGCACCATAGGGATGCTCAGATCTTTTAAAAATAGCTTATAATATTAAGGCAACACACTGGCACTGCAATGTAGATATGTGTTACATAGCATGTGGTTTGGTGGATGTATGCTAGACTGTTTTCCACACCTGGGTCATTTTCAAATAAATCGTTTTTGTTTCAACTGAACTTTAGTTCCAGATGGGCGAATTTTACCACATATGACAATCACAGGACAATATTTGAAGATCAATTTCTTATGGTGTTCTGCGGTTGACACTCAGTTTACACCATATGGATTGTCCTGATGCGCTCAACCCCACCCATGTGATAAATTAACAAACGCAAAAAGGTATTTGCAAACTATTTGACCCAGGTCTGTTCCCTTATCCTGGTGATTTGCCCATTGACTCCCACTTACAGCAGTGACACAGAATGAACTCTGGCTGTCTCAGGTTACAAAGCATCAAGACCAATGAGCACCTGTCCTTGTTGTTCTTCCACCCTAAATAAAGCCTGGCTAAAACTTTTGTGGCTTTGTTTTCCCTTCCAAGTTGGAGCTGTGATGTCTTATCAGATTCACACATTTTGACATCACACCTAAATATAATGAAATTGACATTTGCATATGAGGGGCAGTCATGGGGTGATGGATCTGCACAGGACAGCAAACAATACCACTGTGACATTCTGTGACATTTAAGACTATGAAAATGGCTCTGCACCAAGTACATACTGAAACAAAACACATTTAAAGACACATCCTGAATCAGTGTTGAGCTTCAAATGTGGTGCCACAGTAACAATGAGATCTGAAATATACAAAGATCATTTTCCATTAGCAAGATTTACACTATAGAAACATATATACCCAAAGCTGAAAGTTGAGTCCCAGATTGTGATCAATCGGACAGCCCTCTCCAGATTGTTTGAATGGTGGCTCTATTAGATGCCTTTATACTGATCATCTCTAATGATTGTCCAGATTTAGACATTGACTTGAATGTTTATTATGTAAAAAAATAAAGGGACACAGAGAGTGGGTCACATATGTGACTCATATTGACTCGTTAGCTACCTAATCTAAACACCAGCGTAAAGTTGTTGACCTAAAATGGTTGTCTACAAGTATAGGTTAAATGTGAATGTATGACACTGACCTAGTAACCTCTATAAATGCTCTCTGTCTCTGCAACAAACAGGTGTTGTCAAAACCACCTAAGGGCATCTGCCCAAATCTTAAGTCCATAAATGTTGTTTTATTACCCCCTTTCCTTCCTGAATATTGCGGGGATGCTATGTGCAACAGCGAATGTCACTGTTAGAGGGAGAGTGGCACAGACAGAGGTCTATTTTAGTGAGCCATTCACATGAGGCACAGAAACTATAAATCTGATTGATTTTTCCATATCGTCTCTCAGCTAGTCAACACTCTCACACAGACTTTTCTTCACCTTTAAGGTACGTCTCAAAGAGCATTTTGGCTTAGTTAAAGTTTATTTTTGGTAATATTCTATTAACCTTGTAAATAATAGGAAATGTGGTATTTGGAGAACATAGGTGTTTTAATCTTAGTACTGCAAGGAATCACTTTTTATTAGAGTTCAAAATAATCAATACATGTTAGTGTAGAATCTGTTAAAAATGACTACATTTCTAAGAGCAATGTTTTCTATGCATATGTTTAGTTGGAATACTATGTCCAACTAAACATTAATGTTTAGCTGGAAAGATTAACGGCAAGTTGTATCTAGTCAACTCACATGCCTGCGGATTAGTCGGCTATTCAACTTTTTTGTCACCTATGCATGATATTTGTCAGTTATGTTGAGAAAAAAATAAAGACTGTACTTGACTGATTTTTTTGAATTGTTTACACCAAAGGTGCAGTTGGATCTGTGATTCAAACAATCTAATTTTCAACTATTTTAATTTACATATATATAATGTAAAACATGAAAATAATAATCAAATATATTTTAGGTAATACTGTATATTGTACACATATATACAATATGTATTGTCTATGTATTGACAAAGCTATTCGCAAGAAAGTAAATGGAAAAACTGTGAGTGACAAATGTGCCATTCATCTGGCACATATCCACATCCTGCTCAAAGGAAATAACTTTCCTCTTAACGTATGAGACCTATCCTCTTTTGACCCAGCAGTGAACAGCAGTGGACTATAAATCACCTTGTGGAGCAAGCTTTAATAATACAATGAATATTCAATGAATACTCTGACTAGTTAAAATACTTTAACGATTAATGCTGAGACTAGTCGGGAGTCTTCAGCATACAACTCAATTGAACAGGTGTTAAGGGTACAGGAATTAAACTGTATTTGCAGTGAGGTGAATGATGGTTAAAATTACTTATAATTCTACAGTGCATTTTTGTTTGTGTCTGAGAAATGGCTGTTGGTTTAGTTTCTTGTTCTTTTCAAATTATAGTGGGTAAATTGCAAAGAAAATGGCAGATGCGTAAGTACAGTCATTTTTATTCAACTTCCTAGATAGGGTTGTTTATTGAAAACAATTGTCAAAATATTGTAGAATTCTGCATGTACAGTATATGTATTAAATACTGAATATTACCTAATATATTTTCTCCCTCTTGTTAATTCCACAACAGACCTGTGAGTATCTACAGTGCTTCCATTCTAATCTAATAAGGCTGTTTAATAAGTCAGATTGTTAAGGTTCCATTTGTCTATTAAGATTATACAAATCATGTGTGAAAATGTGGTATGCTGTACAATATTTTTTTTCCTCCTATGTGCCAATTCCAGAAAAAATCCAAGATCTCCTCCTCTCGAAGGCTGGGGTTGAAGGTAAGAATAGCAGCCCATGGTTGCTAGGTGTCTAACCTTTTGTCTAACCATTATTCTTGCAGCATAACCAGGTGTGTACTCAATGCTAGATTGGTATCATGGCGTATGTGACAATAGCACCTTTGTTATTAATTGTTCAATTAACTAAGCATGTGTCATGTTGATGGACTTTTCTGGATTCACTTTAATGTTATGGCATGCACTGATCACATAACTGTGAAATAAATCAAAAAGATAAATAAATATCCCAATTAAAATAAAAAAGAGAGCCATGTACGTTTCAACTTAATCCTGATCTTATAGTATGAGTTTGACACTTTCTCCAGATCAGGCTGCTGACAGTCGCGGCTCAGATGCTGCAGGACGAGCAGGAGGAGAAGATCCAACAGAGAGAAGCTGCTCTTGCTGACAGAGTTCCTCCTCTGAATCTATCTGGTCTGTCTGTACAGGAGCTACTGGTACTCCATTCAAATCCTTGACTCTCGTTTCACTCACACGTATTACCTTTCCTTCCTCTTTAGTCTCTCTGTCATATTCTGCCATCAATGGAAAGTGTTCTTTAATTCTTTTTACAGGATCTATGCAAAGATTTGCACCACAAGATTGATGTTGTAGATGAAGAGCGCTATGATATTGGACTCAAGGTGTCCAAAAACGATAAGGAGGTGAGCCAATGAAGAATGAATTAAGATGAAAAGATATGTCAGAAAGGTTTTTCCTCATATTGTATCCGCTAATGATGAATAATATCACAAGACAGTCTCACTATTCGAACCTAAAAGCAAAAAGTAACCAAACACTGCCTCCAAGTGGCTGCAAAGGGAATCAACACAACACAAAACTAGTGATGTACAGTGCACTGGAAATAGACGCACCCACTGTTCATTCCCATGACATGCCAGTTAGTATCACTACTTCTGTGTCCTTGTAGCCTTTCTATTCTCTCTTTATTGTTGAAATGTCCGTTCACTGCATGGACCTAGACATTTTCAAATAGTATACACTTGTCAACAGATGTAAACAATTTAGAATGATGTACCAGTATACACTTACACTTACATATATAAACATCTTAGAAACGTTTTAGAAGATTAGTAAGCAGTTGTCCATTATGTGGATCTAAACATTTTAGACTAAAAGTAACAAACTATCCACAAATAGATCTAAACATTTTTGAGTAGGACTGGTGTATGAGCACATGTACACTGACAATTCCCATGGTTTTTAAATCCATATATTGAAGTGGACAAAAACATTCAGAATGCTAAATGCACTGGTGTCCATAATGGTGTCCTCTGATTCCTACCACAGCCTTTGTTGACTGCATACTAATATAGACAGTGGACCACAATGCAATAGCATTCCATTAGCATTGCCCTTCTCCATCATATCCCCTGGCCAGATCAATGATATGATGCTGAAGATCACGGAGCTGCAGAGTAAGTTCAAGAAGCCTACCCTGAGGAGAGTGAAGATATCTGCTGAAGCCATGCTGAGTGTTCTGCTGGGCTCCAAGCACAGGGAGTCCATCGACTTCAAGGCAAACCTCAAGACAGTTAAGAAAGAGGAAGAGAAGGTAAGTCTGGTTTTTACCTAGTCAAAAGAAGTTAGAAGCAGTAGTTTATTTTTGGTCAAATTAGCTTATTTTGTCCTGGCTGTGTGTCAGTAATACTCTCTGTTTCCAACAGAAAGAGGAGGTGACTGACTGGCGTAAGAACGTGGAGGCCATGTCTGGTATGGAGGGCAGGAAGAAGCTGTTTGATGCATCTGGCAACTGAAAAAGTACAATAATTTCAGTTTAAGCAACCCATCTTTTATTATACTGTGCATATAATGAATATATTACACATCACTGCATTCTATCAATATTAGATTTACTCAAAAATATTTCACACAAGAGCAGTATTGCTGTTTGTAATTTGTGTAAATAAAGGAAATGTAACAGAAGTCTATGATTTGAAGAGTGACTGAAAGCATATTTTTGTATGATGAAAAAGGCAGTTTTGTTAACTTTATTTCAGCTTGTGCAGGGTATGTTGAATCAATTTGTTTTTGAGAAACTGTTATTCCTTTTTTGCAACATCCACTGTTTATTACTGAAGTAGTGTCACCCGTGACAACGCAATGACTAAAAACATTGGCCTAGTGTTCCCAGTATGAGTACAACCTCTGGCTTCACTCACAGTTCTCTTTACCAACCTTATGATGGCAGCATAAGCTTTTCAAACTAATCCAGTTGAGTCCACTCCCACGTCTTGCAGGGTGCAGACATTGTTTTATCCTTCATCAAAATTTATTTGTCAGATATATCTAATGGATATTAAAAATGTAACTCATTACAGTGTTTGTTGAAGTAATTATTACTTTGTTATATTCCTTATCATTTCATGTAGTAAAGAAAGTTGGCACACCAATAACTGTGATATCTCAATAAAATGAACCAGTTGTGGAATTGTCTTGTTCCACTGTGTAATCTGAAAATATAGCATATGTTCAGTAAGCATGAGTGACTCTACAATTTCATACACACAGACACACACACACACACACACACACACACACACACACACAATATTGACCCACAGCACACGTTGTCCTGACTTCCTGGAGACTGAGACGGAGACATTAAGACAGCATCACAGGTGGATAGTCACATGCCAAGAACTTTCACACACTGCAGCACTGAACAAGAATAGTGAGGGCAGAGGATCTATTTTAGTGAGCCACTCACATGAGCGCTGGAA